>JAXQQM020090572.1:0-22557 GCA_034641835.2 Pinus albicaulis
AAAAATGGATTTTTTTGAGAGAGCTACCATGAGTTCACCACTAGGAACCTTCAATACATGTGATGCATGAGTAATGTATGTAATATTAATCTAGATGGAAATTCAATTAATTTTCAATAAATTAGGGTACAATTTTACTATGACCTAAAATCAATAATTCCATACATTACATAGAAAAATAGATATTCAACAATAAAGAGCACTTATAAGACAACATGCAAGAAATCCTTCCATTGTTGAAATATTAACTCCAAGAAATATCCAAGAATAACCTCCAAATGTCAAAATGCATCTAAGATCCATACCATCCACAAAAGAGCAAGTGTGAGTTCCTTTATGAGGCAAAAATTTAAAGTGTGATAATGATGGGAGATTCTGTTGGACACCTAATCCTCCAAGGGTTAGTGTGGAAGGAGAATGATGAAAGGGAGTCCAAGAGACCCTGAAATATGGAATCCAAAGATCACTCCAATGTACTATAAATATATATTATTGTGAATAATATATATACTCTCATGCTTACCATGCATGTATTTAACATGGTATCAGAGCGAACAATCTCTTGCCCACTTAAGCCACTTGTTTTTGTGACCTTTGTGTACATGTCAATCCAACCCCTCTGAATTCTCTACGCATAATCCATAAATAGCAAAATAAAATAAAATAAAACTAGACACATGCCTATTCCCTTGCCGCACCACTCTCATGCCATTACATATTTTCCACTTTGAGTCGTTTGAGTAATCTTAAGTGTTTCACCTGCGGATGTTCTGTATATTTCTGCACAAATGTCATCTCTGTCCCTTTTCCAAAAATTCCATGATCCAGTTTTTGACTACTCTGGTTGCATATTTAGACACTTGAGCTTGCTCGTGTCTGAAGGGTTCGACCCTGTCATGGTGCTGGTGACTGTGGAAGCGTGAAGGCCGAGAAGCCTATGGTATACGAGAAGCCTACCATTCATGCTTCTCCGAAAAATGTCTTCTGCAAGAACAACTGCCAAGCACGCAACTCCCAAGGTCGTGAAGAAAGCCAAGAAGTGAGGACTTTTTCTTTTGAATCTTGGCGTGTACACTAATTATTATCATCTTGTCGATTTACAGATCGAAATGCCTCTTTTTATCATAAGCCTATGGGGTCTTTTTGGTTCTCATGATATATATATATATAAAATTCAGGCACCTCTCAGCTGCCCACACTCTGGTACCATACCACGTTGCCATCACCCGCGTTTCACCATCGATCCCTCCCCTGAGCCTGACACCACGCTTCCCACACCTGCGTTACATCATCATTCTCTCGGCACGTTGTATCACACCGGCCTCGGCACATTGTATGACTGTGATACAACATCGATCCCCTCATAGCATACGACTCCGGCCGCAACACCTCTCCACAGTTCGATCAATTACATCATATAAACCAGTATCATATAACTCCACCTCTCTATACCACCGTTTTAATATATAACGTCGGTTTCTCCATACGACACATCGTGGTCCTCGCAATCCACTGTCACAAAGCTCACACAACGTCGACCACCGTTCGACCTTCACCCTGACATTTTGGCTTTTCCTAGCTTGCAATATTTTGATATTTCTCACGACCAACTTTCTGACATTCTGTCTTTGCAAATAATTTAATGGGTAGTATTCCAGTTAGTATTAAATTTTAATAGTTGAAGAAATCAAATTTCTACTGATTTTGATTCTTCATGGGTATTTACGTTCCTTCCTTGTACGAGCAATCTATGCAACTCCTTCATGAAAACTAAGTGCCTGTCAAAGTCGAAGTTTCACACATTCCTTATGCTTAGGCCGGATTATAACCGTTGTCGTTTGCAGAACATATTTTCCATACCTCATTCCTACAACAGGTATCCGGGTTTCAACTGCATGCCAAAAGGGACGACGAGAACCTGAGAACATCGATTTGCATGTAATAAAGGTGACAATGAATCTATGGTTTGTCCAAGGTGCTTGGCGAATTCCTCAAAAGAGATGAGGAGTTTAATTAATTCGTCTTCCCATTCCAAAGTTCGAAAATTAATGAGTTAATTAATTGTTGGATCTGGACATCGAAAAAAAATGAGTTTAATTAATTGTTTGATCTGGACATCTAATTCTTGCCAAAATATAGAGCCTTGAAACTTTGTTGAATGTAAATACAACTCATTCTATTCTCTCTGATGTGCCTTGGATCATTCTTGTCGAAGTTTGATCCATTATTTACGCGATTGGCTCGTATGTGTTGTGATTTGCTTTATTTACTGTGTGTTAAACTGTTGTTGTGCGGTGGTATGTAGCAGTCAGTTCCAATTTCAACAAACACTAAACTCAAGCTCGAAGTTAGTTTTATGGTGCGTTCTGAAGGGAGTAGTGTGGAGTAGTGTATGGTATATGGTGCATTAAATAATTTCTGAAAACTGTGAGTTATTTTGGTACGTGTTTTGTTGGCACCTGCTTTGACTAATGTGTTGAAGCTTTTATTGGTTGTGGATGGCAGAGGTTGAATAATTTTTTAGGACTTTGAAAATGCCATATTACATTAATTATGAGATGATTTTTTAAAGGGGCCTATATATATTGCATAGTGTATTGAATAGATAGGTGAATACATCCATTTTTAGAATATTGTCGAGGCCTTTCCTCTATTGAACTTGAGTTGTTGAAAACATGGATAGACTTACTAATTTGTTAGAGTTATTAGAAACTCTAATAATGTCTACTACTGAAAGAACAGTGAAAATCAACAAAGATTTTCTTTTTGAAATTTAGACTGTCTACAATATTTACAAGACAAAATCGATTTTTTTAGCTCGAATCTCAATTCCAGCAAGAGGATCTACAACATAATAGACATTATTCCGAGTCTATTTTTTTTTTCAGAACATTGAGACAGACTCCCATTAGCTACCAAAAAGTGATCAAGTCAGTAAAGTTGAGGTTGATCCCCATCATGTGCCCATTTTAAGAGCATATTTGCATGTAGAATCAGATGTTCAGTCTACACTTCCCAATCCTATCATCAGACCTTGGGAAGAGATTATCAACAAAAAAAATAAAAAAGGTCTTAGATATGACAAGTAGACATCCTTTCATACTTCTGATTATTCAAAGCCCATTAAATTTCAGAGTGTAGGATTTATTCATGGTAGTTCAAATTCACTTGTTCCAAACTCTAGTGCTCCTCCACAACAACATATTGTGAAATGCCAACACTATGACCGAGTTGGCCATGTGAAAGATCACTATTTTGATCTTCACATGTGCAAGAATTTTGGTCAGCGCACTCATTCTTCAAACAAATGCTTCATAAACAAGCCTCCTACAAGAAAAAATATTCATCTTGGATGGATCGCTTCTTGGCAATGGGCATCAACAACCAAGAAGATGTTTCAGTCATATTTCATAACTTTTTCAAGAGTATTAAATAATCTTGCAGTTGATTTTTCGCCATCATCTTACCTTATATCTGATAGGGGGGAAATGATGGTCATCTACAAGATTCAAAGCCACATCAAGTGAACCTAAGCCAAAACCTGCCATATCAGATTCAGAGTTGTAGCCAAAGACAAAGCAGTTCAAGCGAGCCTCAGCCACAACCTGCCATACCAGATTCAGAGTTGTAGCCAGAGACAGAGATTCCCATGAGCATGCCTTTGGTTGGTGGTCAGTCTTAAATCATCTATGTGAGGTTGAGATTCTCCCTCTTCAAAGAATTGGGGACACTTCCTTTAGGAGAAGACTTCAACTTCTTGCAAATTTTGGAAGAGTTCTAGGAATTGCATCAAGCATTACAAAGTTGGTGGTCATCCTTAAACCACCACAGGTTGAGACTTCCCTTTTCAGGTTTAGGTTCTCCCATTTTATGTGGGTTGCATGGCTCCCTTTTCCAGGTTGAAGGTCTCCCTCTTCAAAGCATTAGGATAACTTCCTCTAGCAGAAGACTTCAACTTCATCTCATATTTGGAAGAGATCTGGGAACTGTACTAAGCGTTCTAGTGTTGGTGGTCATCCTTAAAGCACCTCCTTATGCCAACATTTTAGAGAGCACATTCAACCTAGCGATGCCATGCATAGTTTTCACATTTTGTATTATAGCTCTCTTCTTGGAATCATACATACCCATTCGGATTAAGGGGGGTAATGTTGGATACCTAATCCTCCTAGGGTTAGTGTGGAAGGATAACGGTCAAAGGGAGTCCAAGAGACCCTAGAATATGGAATCCAAGGGTCACTCCAATGTACTAGAAATATGTATCATTGTGAATAATAGATGCAATATCATGCTTATCTTTCCTATCCCGTGCATACCATGCATGTGTTTAGCATATTTAAATGAGACATCTCTAATATATATGTGGTCTAACAAGTCCTATTTTATCCTACAATCCCCTCCATTAATAAAATAATGTGCAAGCAAATGCCTAGTTCACAAGCCGACTTAGTATATTTTACAAAATCAAGTTTATCTCCACAAATGATAGCAAAAAAAGGCGACATCATGCTTGCATTGGCTTGTTTAGGGTTGAAATTGAGGCCTTTTGATGCCATAACAAGTGTATAATGCCTCTAAAATAATTAGTTAGGGGTTTCCTCCTCTATCTCAATTCAACTCATCATGTCGCCCCCAAATGCGGGTTTGGGGCACAAAATTGGGTCTCATGGGCCAACAAGTGGTAAAATATTTGTCTCCGATCCAATGTTGAGGGCACTGAAGATGGTGCTAGCCCTTCATCTGGTCCCTGGATCAACTTCCACTCCATATATGTATGCTAAGTCGGCTGGGGGAAAACTGGTCCAAGTGCATCATGCCATGAATAATATACGACAAAGTGCAGAAGTTGTGGGTGCTGAAGGTGCCCATGGCTATGAATGATGCTCTACATCTTTCTTGAGTCCCATGGTTCTCAAAACATCACATGTGGATGTCAATATGTCCCTCTAGAGGACCTAGACCCTAGTTAAGTTTCCCAGACCTATAGATGGAGCCACCTTCCAATTATGCACAATATCGAGTGCTACAAATTTCATCATCAGGTACATTAATCATTATTGCATATAAGTGAACAAATATTGAAAGATATTGGCATGATAATACTTCAAATGTGGCTTCTATTCCAAAATTGGGGCCTTAGTCACATGATGTTATTACATCCCTAGGTAGAAGTGGTTAATAGCTTACCCTATTAGGTGTTCCTTGTTGGAAATACTGAGAGGGGGGTGAATCAATATTCCTTTCAATTAGTATTATTATTAATCTTTCATAGCATTAGTTAATCTTCAATTATTATCAGTGTTTGTACAATGATAACAGTAAACAAAAGGAACACAAATGCATAGAGTTTTTAAGGTGGAAACCCCCTCCGGGACAAAAACCACCTGCATGATTTTATAATAATTATTTAATATTCAACTCCAATTTAAAATAAAGATCCAACTTCCTAGAATCTAGAAAATCATTCTTCTCCATCTCCCACTGGATGGACGCTCCAACCCCAAAGGTTCTTTAGTAGTCAACTGAATGGATGCCCCAACACCCAATGAGCTACAAATCACCCTAGCACCACCCTACTACCCTGAAGTTTTCACAGGCTTGAACCTGTTGGTGAATTCATGCACCAGCCTAGCACTAGCCTACCACCCTAAAGAATAATAAAAGAAGAATGGATTCCCTTACAAGGAAAAATGGTCCACTTTACAATGATATAGAATGATGTAGAAGAAGAAGACACACTAGAACATAACCCCAACTATGAAACAAATACCTAATGATGATCCTAGACCTCCCGACACTGCCTCTTCAATTCTTGGTAGATAGGCACTTGTACAAATTTTACAATGATGCTTTTACAATGACTCAGTAAAATGATACCTTTACAATGATTGTATGCAATGCTGCCCACGTGAAGACTTCATGTGGTGAAATTCTTATTGTTGTTCTGCACCTTGATTGCTGCTCTTGTCATGCTACCCTTTCTCACTCTTCAGAACATTAGATCATGCATTGAGTCTTATCTTGATGAATATATAATACCTACAAAAGTCTTTAAGGAAATACCCATGACATGATAATAGCAAAACTTACCTCATCCTGCAGAGCATATGTCAGTGCTTAAAAAAAATAAATTAGAATACAAATAACCTAATGAAATTAAGAGATGAACATGCATATACAAAATATAATTACCTGGAGCTTACCTCTGCTGCACCTTGCTTTGCTTTTCTTCCCTAGAAATCCTGGTCCTTTGCAGCCCTTGACAACACATGATCTAGGTTTTATTGCCTTCTAGGGGCTCGATATTGAATCTGGTGTATCTTTGTTACTCCAAATCCCCAATATATGATTTTCGGTCTTGTAGTATTCCTCTGAGTCTTCTTTTTAATGCCACAGGTCTGACCCAATTTGGATTCTTGAAGACAAAGTTATGCCCAACCTCTCATAATGACCTAATTATATACTATTTCAATAGAGTGAAATTGTACGGCGTGCCACGTGTCACTGTTTCCTTATTCGGCTCTGAAATTGATACAAAGAAAACTACAATCCGTTTAATATATGCCACTTTTTACGGAATTCCAATCCAATACTCAGAGAGATATTTATGACTATTTTCCCAAGGTCAATTATTTGAGATGAATTTCAGGAGCCTGCAAAAACCCTAACTTCCACATATCATATCTCCGAAAATATTGCGCACCATGATATGAAATTTTTACATGAGCTTCCTCAGGATTTTTTCTTCGCCTCGTAAAAATTTCAGCTTCTAAATCTTTGTAGAAAAAGATTTATAAAGAAAATTCCACTATGACCTGTTTCAAGTAGCGAAATCCCTACATGAGGAGGATATGAGGATCACAATTTATATAAATGCTTAGGTTGAGAGGGACTTCAACAAGTGAACGTGGGAGGGATTTTATGAGCTTAAAAATGATTAATTATTGACTGTTCAATGACCACAACCAATAATTAGTGTCATCCCACAACCCCATGGTGTTTTAGCCCACTAACTAGGGTTACTAACTTCAAACATGAATATCTCTCAAAACGTGAAGAATTATGTGGCGTGCCATATATCAATGAAAACATCTCAAAAATTAGAAACCATCAAAAATATCCTTGACTCAGAATATAGTATTTTGGTAGGTCAAAATTCCCATGCAATATCGGGGTAGCCCTTGGTGCTGCTTGGGCTGACATCAATGACAACCACTGATCAATAATCTCCCCCTTTGGCATTGATGGAAACACAAGTACTCCCCCTGCGATAATGACACCTCTTCTTGAAACATTATCTCCCCCTTTGACATCAATGGAAAAGGGTAACTCCCCCTGACACACAACCATCCTGCGGACCTGTACACACTTCCACTCCCCCTTTATATTATGAATAAGGAAAATATAATGAAAACTTGGGAGAATACGAAGCTTCTGGTGAAGATATTCAAATGATTCACGAGGTAAAGGTTTAGTGAAGATATCTGCGATTTTTTATTTTGTACCAACTTATTCAAGTTTGATATTCTTTTCAGCGACTTTTTCTCTAACAAAATGATATTTGATCAGAATGTGTTTTGTTTTTGAATGCATGATAGGATTCTTTGAGACGCTGATGGCACTGGTGTTATCATAGAATATGGGAATAGGCTCATTGAATTGTTCTTGAAGATCTTGAAAACCTTGTTTCATCCAAAGGACTTGAGTACAACAAGCTGTTGCTGTAATGTATTATGCTTCCGCTGTAGATAACAAGATTGAAGTTTGCTTTTTTCTCAACCATGATACGAGACAACCACCTAGATAGAGTGCTACTCCACTAGTACTCTTATGATCATCAACGCTTATTGCCCAATCTACATCTGTAAAGGATTAAATAATGAGTTTTTTACCCATGGGATACCACAATCCATATTTTGCTGTGCCCTTTAGATATCGAAGAATTCTTTTGACGACAATAATATGTGAGTCTTTTGATGCTGCTTGGAATCTTGCTACGTCTCCAACTGCTTGCATAACATCTGGTCGGGAGGCTGTTACATATAGAAGACTACCAATCATAGATCTCTACAACCTCTGATCCACATCCTTAGATGAGTCGTCTATGCTCAATTTGCAACCTGTTACCATCAAAGTAAGGACAGGTTTGCAATCTTCCATTTTGAATTTCTTGAGCATTTCCTTGATGTACTTGGTTTGACATATAAATATTCCTTTCTCTTGCTGAGATATTTGAAGCCCTAAGAAGTATGTCAGCTCACCAAGTAAAGACATCTCGAACTCACTTTGCATATTTGTAGCAAATTTATTACTTAGTTGATCATCATTGCTACCAAATATTATATCATCCACATATACCTCAATGATTGTTAAATTATCTTTATCTATTTGTACATAAAGATTGCTATCAACAGTACCTTTCTTGAGCCCTTGTTGACGTAGATATCCATCAAGATGAGCATACCATGCTATGGGAGCCTGCTTGAGACCATATAGAGCCTTCTTTAACCTGCAAACATAGTCTTATTTTTCTGATAGTAGAAAACCTTCAGGTTGTTCGATGTAAATTTATTCTTCTAATTCACCATTCAGGAATGCTGACTTAACATTCATTTGGTAGAATTTGATTTTTCTTGAACATGCATAGGCAAGAAACATTTAGATGGCTTCCATTCTGGAAACTGGTGAAAATGTTTTGTCGAAATCAATTCCTTCCACTTGTGCATAGCCTTTGCAAACCAATATTTCTTTGTTTCTGGTAACCTCTCCATCTTCATTAAATTTGTTCCTGAACACCCATTTAGTCCCAATGAAATTTTTATCTTTTGGTCGTAGAACTAATTCCCAGGTGTTTTTCTTCTTGATTTGATCCAATTCTTCATTCATAGATGCTACCCAATGTTCATTCTGGCTGGCTTTCTCAAAACTACTAGGCTCAAAGGTTGATAGAAAAGCAATGTGAGCTTGTTGTGATGAATGAAGTTGTCGACCTTCATTTATGTCATCAATGATTTGATTTGATGGATGGTTCTTTTGAATCCATTCTTTTGTTCTCTTTGGAGGAGCTTCTTGTTGCAGTTCTGGTATATCCTGATGATCATTATTTACTTCTTCCTGGTTTATAGTTGCTTCTTGTTCTAGAATTTTCTCTATGTCTTTTTTAGCCTTTGTCTCAAGTTTCAAAGATTCTAGATCCTCATCATTATTTGTTAGAACACCATCTTCGTCAAATGTAACATTTATGCTCTCCACTATCTGTTTTCGTCTTAGATTATAGAATTTATAGGCTTTCTTTTGCATGAGTAACCAACAAAGATACCTTCGTCAACATGTGATTCGAACTTACCCAACTTTTGATCTTCTATTTTGATATAACATTTGCTTCTGAAGATTCTGAAATATTTTACATTAGCCAGTTTTCCTTTCCATAATTCATATGGGGTCTTGTTGCAATTATTTCTGAGAAGACTTCGGTTGATAATGAATACTGTCGTATCAATTGCTTGAACCTAGAATTTTTCATCCAATTATGAGTCCTTCAACATTGTTCTACCCATTTCCTATACGGTTATGTTCTTTATTTCAACAACTCCATTTTGCAGAGGTGTTCGTGCTATTGAAAATTGTCTTTTTATTCCATTTTTGTCACAGTATTGCTGAAATGATTTGGAAGTGAATTCTCCGCCATTATCTGATCTTAAACACTTTATTTTCAAATCAGTTTCATTTTCGATCAAATCCTTGTAGATCTTAAAGCACTCAAATGCTTTATATTTTTTCTTTAGGAAACTGACAGTTGTCATCCTAGTATAGTCATCTATCATTAACATGAAATATAATTCTCCATCTAAGCCTTTTTTTCTCACAGGACCACATAGATTAGTATGTATCAATTCCAATGGATGTGATGCAAAGTTTTCTTTTGTTTTAAATTCAAATTTTGTCTGCTTGTCATGCCAACAGGCCTCACATAGTGTGTTGGAAGGTTTTGATATTTTTTACATTTATCGTACTGCTTCCTTTTTGCTTATCCTGACAAGATTTTTAAAGTTCATGTGACCCATTCGTTTGTGCCATAACCAACTTTCATCTTCTTTAGCTAGTAGACATGCTTTAGTTGCTTCATCCAAAACATATATGTCATTTGGATCTCGACTTGCTGTAGCCATAATTTTACCATACATTTCACATTTAATGGAGTTGAATAGCATTGCGTGTCCTTTATCACACATTTGTCCAACACTGAGCAGATTGTGATTCATGTTTTCAACCAATAGAACATTCTTGGCTAGAACATCTTTGCTTCCGAGAGTGACGGTACCTGATCCTATAACATTTGAAGATCTATCATTTCCAAAGGATACAGTTCCATCCTTCTCTTCCAGAGATACAAATTTATTTCTATCTCTAGTCATATGCGTTGAGCAACTGCTATCAACATACCACACATCTTTGTTGCTTTGAGCCTTGAGAGTGAGGGCACTATTATCAGTCTTCTTCTTCTTCCATGTTCATTCGTTCTGTGGCTTCGAAGATTCTTCTGGAGGATTTTCAAGTCTACAGTCTCTGGCTATGTGTCCAAATTTTTGACATTTGTAACATTCCATATTATTTCTTAAATATTAAAATCTATTGATGTTTTGTTAAGCCCTAGGAGGTTCATATTTGAAAGATCTCCTGGAATTGTATTGGTTCCTAGGGTACGTGCGAAATTCTACAACATTATGACAAAATTTTCCACATGAATAACAATAGACATGAAAAATATGTTGGTACCTGGATGGAAATCTTCATCGAGGAATTGTCTTCCAAGGCTATTCTTGTGAATCTTGTCCAATGAAGTCTACATGCATGTCAGATATCATAGATTCATTGTATTTTTTTGTAGAAGGTCCTGCTTCTTCTTCTTTGTAACCAAGGCTAGTTCTGTCATTGTAAGATCATTGATTGTTGATGAGTTCTTCCAATTCCCTTGAGCTGTTGGCATAGTTTTGGACGATTTTTACCTTCTTCACTTCCTTACGCAACGTGACTACTTCGACTTCTAATGATTCTTATTCTTGGTTGATTTCTTCCAACTTCTTTGGAAGTGACTCTTCAATACATTTGTGTTCTTCAAATTCAATTTTGAGACCTTGAACTTGTTCTTCAAGAGTATTGGAACAGATCTTCTCAGCCTTGATTTCTTTTATAAGCTTGATTTCCTTCTTAGAAAATTCTTCTGTGGTCAACCCTTCTTATTCATTGTTTAACACCTCTTGTTTATTGTGCTTGGCCATAAACAATACTCTCTCATTGGCTTCTTCTTCGCTGTCTCTGTCTTCATCGGATGATGAGCTATCTTCTTTAGAGAGAAAGTTCCTTTTGAATCCTTTCTTTTTGCCTTGTTGAATTTCTTAAAGCCTTTCTTTCCTTTTGAGTTGCTATCACTTCTGTTCGGACATTTTGCTGTGAAATTCCAAACCTCACCAGAGCCGAAACATATCAATGGAAGTTTACCTTTGAATTTCCCCTTACCAATTTTTAGTTTTCACGTAAAGTAAGCATATTCTCCTTCTGAAAGACCTTCTTCATAATCTTCCTTTTCTTTACAATTGTAGGTGCAGGTCTTTTCCTTTGAAGGTTGTTTGTCCTTACTGATTTTCTTAGATGCAACGAATGTAGTTTCTAGATGCGAAGTACTCTCTTCTTCATCAAGTCTCATTTCATATGTTATGAGAACTCCATGTAATTCCTATTTGCTGAGTTTGTCTAGATTTGCACTGTATTCTAAGACCGATACCTTTGGGTTGAATCTCCCTGGAAACGTTCTAAGAATCTTTCATATAATAGTATTCTCGTCAACAGGCTCTCCCAATCCTTCCAGAGTGTTGGTTATTTCATCAACGTGTTGGAAGTATGCAACAATGTTGCCATCTTCTTTCATTCTGAGTTGCTCAAATTTTTCTTTGTAGATTTGAAGCTTTTATTCTTTGACATTTGAGTCACATGCATATATATTCTCAAGCTTGTCCCATACATTTTTTGCGGTTTTACAACCCAACACCTTATGATAAGAAGATTCAATAAGTCCACTGATAATAATATTATTTTATTTTGCATCATTTACCAAATTCTTCTTACCTTGTTCATCATCCGCGGTTGGTGTAAAGCCATTTTGAACAGTGTCCCATACTTCGTAACCTTGCACTAAGAGATAGACCTCCATTCTTCATTTCCAGAGTGCATAATTATTTTCATTGAACAGAGGTACACCATTCTTGGTATGCTCCATGACCTCCTTCCAGCTGTTAAACTTCTATTGAAGGAACCAAGCTCTGATACCGATTGTTGTACACAATGAGGGGGGGGGGGGGTGAATCAATATTCCTTTCAATTAGTATTATTATTAATCTTTCCAAGCATTAGTTAATCTTCAATTATTATAGTTTTTATACAATGATAGTAATAAACTAAAGGAATGAAAATGCACACAATTTTTAAGGTGGAAACTCCCTCTGGGACAAAAACCACCTGAATGATTTGCTAATAATTCTTTAATATTCAACTCCAATTGAAAAGAAAGCTCCAACTTCCTAGAATCTAGAAAATATTTCTTCTCCATCTCTGGACACTCCAACACCTGAGATTCTTCAGTAGTCAATTGAATAGATGCCCCAACACCCAATGAGATACAAATCACCCTAGCACCACCCTACCACCCTAAAGTTTTCAAAGGCTTGAACCTATTGGTGACTTCATGCACCATCCTAGCACCACCCTACCACCCTAAAGAAGAATAAAAGAAGAATGTAATCTTGTATTAGGGAAAATGGTCCACTTTACAATGATATATAATGATCTAGAAGAAGAAGACACACTAGACCATAACCCCAACTATGACACAAATACCTAATGATGATCCTAAACCTCCTGACACTGCCTCTTCAATTCTTGGTAGATAGACACTTGTAAAATTTTTACAATGATTCTTTTACAATGACTCAGTACAATGATTCAGTACAATGAAACCTTTACAATGACTGTATGCAGTGCTGCCCATGTGAAGACTTTATGTGGTGAACTTCTTGCTACTATTTTGCGCCTTGATTGTTGCTCTTGTCATGCTACCCTTTCTCACTCTTCAAAACATTAGATCATGAATTGAGTCTTATCTTGATGAATATATAATACCTGCAAAAAGTATTCAAGGAAATATCCATGACATGATAATAGCAAAACTTACCTCATCTTGCAGAGCATATGTCAGTTGTAAAATAAAAATAAAAAATTAGAATATAAAGAACCTAATGCAATTAAGAGATGAACATGCATATACAGAATATAATTACTTGGAGCTTACCTCTACTGCACCTTGCTTTGCTTTGTGGCCCTAGAAAGTCTGGTCCTTTGCAGCCCTAGACAACGCATGATCTAGCTTTTCTTGCCTTTTAGGAGCTCGATATTGAAGCTGGTGTATCTCTGTTATTTCAGATCCCAAATATGTGATTTTTGGTTCTGTAGTAGTCCTCTAAGTCTTATTTCAAATTCCGCAGGTCTTACCCAATTTGGATTCTTCAAGGAAAATGTATTCCCAATCTCTCACAATGATCTAATTATGGATTGGTTCAATAGAGCGAACTTGTACGGTGTGCCACATGTCACTGTTTCTTCATTCGTCTCTAAAATTGATATAAATAAAACTACAATCTGTGCACTATCCACCACTTTTAACATAATTCCAATCCGATACTCAGAGAGAGAGTTATGAAGATTTTCCCAAGGTCACCTCTTTGAGATGAAGTTCAGAAGCCTCCTAAATTCCACAGATCATATCTCCAAAAATATTAAGCACCATTATCTAAAATTTTTACAAGAGCTTCCTCAGGATTTTGGCTTCAATGCATAAAACTTTCAGCTTATGAATCTTCGTAGAAAAAAATTTATAGTGAAAATTCCACGATGACCTGTTTCAAGTAGCGAAATCCATACATGAGGAGGATAAGAGGATCAAAATTTATATAAATGCTTAGGTTGAGAGGGACTTCAACAAGTGAATGTGGGGGGGATTTTAGGAGCTTAAAAATTATTAATTATTGACTATTCAATGACCAAAACCAATAATTAGTGTCAGGCCACAACCCCATGGGTTTTTATCCCACTAATTGGGGTTACTAACTTCAAACATGAATATCTCTCAAACCGTGAAGAATTACATGGTGTGCCATTTATCAACAGAAACATATCAAAAATTAGAAACCATAAAAACATATCCTTGAATTGGAATATAGTAATTTGGTAGGTCAAAATTCCTATGCGAGAACAGGGTAGCCCCTGGTGCTGCTTGGGTTGACATAAATGAAAACCACTGATAAGCATTTTCAACCCCCAAAAGGAAGTGACATGTCCTCAATACACCATTAAATCGATATGTGCCATGTGAATAATTATGGAACATAGGGGGAAACAACTCCATGGCCAAGTGCCATTTTCAAAGGCACCAACTTTGATGGAATACCTCATCCTAGGTGTATATATGTGAGGAGGGAGAAATCGTGGATGCATGAGTTACCTTGGCCTTTGTTTTTTCACCCCTTCATATTTCCTTTTACTTTTTCTTGAATTTTCCCTTTATTACTACTTGTATCTCATGGAATGAGAGCTTGCTTTGTATGATGTATAATAGTTACTAACCCCCTTTAGGATGGGGTAGTTCATCACCCATCAGGGGTTGGGACGTGCAAGGGATCCTTCTCTTCCATGAGATAGGGTAACATTGACCCAGGAACCAAGTGATGGCCATATGATAGAGGTAAAGCTCATGCTCGGCTTTTTCCCACATGCTAACTTGTAAGTCCTGATCATCTTTTTCATTTTGATTTTCCTTTTGTTTTTCTTGTGGCCATCATATGCTCTTTATTTTCCTTTAGTTGCATCAGAATCCTAGGCTGCATTTATAGGATCTACCTAAGGTATGAGGATGTGTGAGATGCCAAACACCAATGAACCAATAGTCAATTGACTAGAAGAAGGGAGGCATAATAGGGTCTTGTAATGTAATACATAAATTGTTATGTATGGAATACGGATAGATGGGGCTACACCATCTCAATCAGGGATTCCCAAGTAGTTCCCCTTCCTAAAGCCATAGAACATTAGGGGAGGTCCCACTGGACTAGGATATAAAATTAACCTCCCATTAAGGTTAGGGAACATGACTATGACCAATACCCTTCTATCGTCCAAGCTACCTCATAATCCATGTTAAAATTCCCAAATACAAAAAAGCATAAACACCTGATTTCGTAATGGATAAAGTACCTTTTGATCATAAAATCACATTCCAACATGTTCTCTTGAAAAATGGGTGAAGAAACATGTGGCTGATGCAGATGGAGGAGATATAAATGACACGTAATATTGGCTACAAAATGGCCCTCAGGGGCTATTGGTTGTCGATTAGAAGTGGTGAATAGGAGAAAATATTCTCCTAGGGGTCACCCAATTTTGGTGGGTAAAAAGACCAACACATTTTGAATTATATTTTGGAACATAAGTTTTCATTACCAAAAAAACACAAATGGGTCAATAAGATGCTAGGTTATGATTATGAGATCGCATACAAGAAGGGTAAGTAGAATGTGGTAATTAATGCATTGTCTAAAAAATATGAGGATGAAGATTATTTCTTTGCTTTATTCTTACTAGTACCATAATGACTTGAAGAGGTCTGCTAAGAATAGTTGGATAATGGCACGATGGTTCAACCTGTCTAATGACTTCAAGGGGACTCAAAATCCCCTACAAGTATACTTGGTAGTAATATACCTTGTGGTGTAAATGGGATATTTTTTTTGGTACATAAATTTTCTTTAAAAGAAAGGGTGTTAGAGGAGTTGCATTCGTTGCCTATAGTGGCCATTCTAAATTTTGGAAAAATTATAAAAGAGCTAAGCACTTCCTTTAGAAAGGCATAGAAAAGGACATTCATACTTTTGTAGTTGAATGTGAAGCTTGATAAATGAATGCAAGTGAAGCAATGAAGACTCTTGGGGAATTGTAGCCACTATTTGGACTAACCTTTCCATGTATTTTATAATAGGCCTCCTAAAGGATGAAAACAAATTGATCAATATATTGGTAATCAATCACCTTTCTAAATATGCTCATTTTTGTGCTTTATTCCACCCATGTATACCCTCTACAATTACATAAGTCTTCATGGATAAGATTTTTAAGATACATGGCATGGACAATTTTATTGTGCTGGATCATGATACTACCTTCATTAACAAATTTTGGTAGATCTAATTGAAGTATAAGGCATGCAATCTAACATGAACATAATAATCCCCAAGCAGATGGTCAAATCAAGGTTGTCATTGTTGATGCTTGGGAATTATAATGTACCTAGGGAGAATAATATAGGGTGCTTAGGGAGGTATGCAAATGGACTAATTTTATCAATATAAACAAGTGTTTGAAAGCCTTTGGGAAGATAAAATAAATTTTCAGGAGTTGTTAAGATTGGAGCTTTATAGTAGTGTTAGCAGAAATGCAAGTCAATGAATCCCTAAAATAAGTTCTCGCCTTTAATCTAGTCTCAAATTCGAGTCTTCATGAAAAGAGATCTCCTAAATTTAAAAACATTCCATTAATTATGGCCATATTATTCAAATTATTCCCCTTTGTTACCTCTTTATGTTCCCCATATTATCGTCCCTAGGTAAATTATAGAAACATAGTTGCAGTGTTTTGTAGTGATTAAATAATATCAATGGGTTTAGTGGCTACTATTTAGAAAACCTTGGTATTCCAAAGTGGGTGAACACCTTAAGCAACCACTCACACAATGTGATAAAATATCTCACACTAGAATTTTTATGTGATTTAAACCATGTAAGATAGGAAGGAGTCCAAGATCACAGCCAATGTGGCCACTTGAGTCAATTTTGTTAACGCAAAATAAAATTTGTACATAAGAGAGTTTATCATAATAAATCATAAGTAATAACCTTCCATGCTATTTAAATAGAGATAATGGACCCATTGGGTGTTACACCATAGATCAATAACTATTATTATCGAGGATAATATGAGCCATCAGATCACTTTATGTCTAAAACAGATTGTGACCGTCAAATTACCATAAAAATAATGCATACTAAAGAAACAAAATTTTACCTATAGACACATTAGTTGATCTTAACCGACTTCTAAGTTTCTAAATATCAAAAAATTTGTATAGGATTGAAGTATTTACATAAGTGATATAATAGGAAAAGGAAAGGGGCATTAGAACCTATTCCCCTCTTATTGAAAACTTCTTGAACTCCTAACATAGATCAAAGTTTAGAAAACTTCATTTCTATAAGAGAATTTATAAAAAATTCTACAACTTGATCAACTATATGAAAAAATGACACTTCAATAACTCTATTATGAATTACCTTTATGATGAATTTCATTTGTAGATTAATGTGTTTAATATACTCAAGCTAAATTGGATATTTTTTGAACTTGATGAGACTCTGATTATTGCACCAAATGATGGTTGGATGCTACAGCTAGAATCCAAACTATAGAAGGATATGTTGAAGCCACAAGATTTCATGAATTACATTAATTATTGAGCAATACTTTGCTTCTATTGAAGAAAGAAAAAAATAATTTTTGCTTCTTATAATCCCAAATTATAGGTCCAAAACTAAGCAATCAAATTGTTGCACGGAGGTGGGTCTCTTGTCCCACAAACAAGGGGGTCTCATACACCAATTTGGTGTCTAGCTTGGCTGTGACCTTAAAATTGAATAATAATAATAATATAGATTGTAGTATGCTTTCGATAATGAGGGTCACTAGACCAATATGAATTAGTGAAACCATCCAACTGAGAAGTCCCCCCCCAAACTATAATTCATCCCAAACCAAAACTATATTTTATATATACCAAAGTATCCTTTTTGTTTCTTTCCAATTACTTCCATGGGGTGTTCGCATATACTGGGAAATAAGGCCAACAACAAAGAAAATTTCAAGATTGGAATGAGTCAAATATAACAGTATACCAACTATCCAATGATATAAAATGAGTTGAACTTTAGCCGTAGTGTAGGTGGCAATCAGTTTGAATTTATACTGGAAGGGAGAATGGGTTCGTTTAAAATATTCCATGTCAAACAATGAATAAGGTCACCTACATACTTAGATTAAGAAAAATAAATTCTGGACTTTTTTTGAATACTTTGAGACCAAGGAAATAATGAAAATATCCTATGTATGTCATTTCAAACTTATTCTTAAGGATTGATTTCATATGGGTTAAATATTTAGGGCCACTATTAGTGAGGATAAGGTCATCAACATAAAGATAAAATATTATGAGATGTATTCCTACTTTCTTGGTGCATACATTAGGGTTAGAATGACATCTAGAAAAGTCAATGTAAAAAAGAAAGCTATCCATTTTAGCATGCCAAGCTCAAGGAGTTTGTTTAAGACCGTATAGATATTTATTAAGGTGAGAAACAAGGCTACACTCACTTTGAATATATCCAAGAGGTTTTTCCATTTATATTTCTTCTTGTATATCTCCATGTAAGAAAGAATACTTAACATGGACATCCCATCCATGTGAGACAACAAGAAATAGAATAAGGTGGGTAAAATTCATTTTGGTGATAGTGGAAAAGGTTTCATTGTATTTAATTCTCTCAAATTAAGAGAATACTTTAGAAACTAGCATAACCTCATGTAATTCAACACTTCCATGTGATGCAATTTCTTAATTATATACACGCAATTACATCTAACCCATTTTCATCCTTTTGGAAGAGGGTCAAGTTCCCAAGTATCATTCATCATTAAGGAATTACATTATTCATTCATCATTGTATCCTAATTTTTATGGATTGAAGCTTCTAAAAATGTTTTTTGATCATGATTTTATGAAGCTTGAGCCAAAATAGAGAAGGTTAGCTATAATTTTCAATAAGTATGAATCTTGTTTGTAGGATCACTAGCAAGGTCACTATATACCTCTTTGTTGAATGAGTGCATCTATGAATTTTTGGCGCTGGTGTAATTTCATGTTCAAAGGACTGATTTGGAGGAAGGTGAGTAGGTGAATGTGGATTTTCATTCACAGAAGAAACCAAAACATGACCAAAAAATGGCATAAGAATTCAATTGGATCATTGGAAATGGATGGCACAAATGATGAATTAAGATCCCATGCCAATATATTTTCATTAAATTTAAAATATCTTCCAATAATGATATCATTTGAATGAGGTTGAATAAGTTTATAAACTTTTACATCTTTAAAATATCCAACAAAAATATACTTTTCACTTTTAATCTGTAAGAATTTCCTTTTCTCATTTTTAATGTCAACCCATGCTACACTAAAAAATATATAGAAGTGGCTTTATGGGATTTTGATTTACTATGTAATTTTCGCAATTGATTGAATCTTCCCAATAATGAAGGCTTTTTATCAACAACACCAATTTGTTGTGAAGTATATGGAAAAATATGTTCTATTTGAATTCCTTGTGTAAATCAATAAGTTTTGGATTTGTTGTTGTAAAAAATGGCTTTATCCTTAGCCATATGATAAGATTCTCCATAATCAATAAGTCACTAATAAAAAGAAGAGGTATAGGTTGCATTAAAGGAGTAACCAAAAAAAAAAAGTGTGTCCCCATCAGAATAGGTGTTAGAAGAAGAAGAATCTAGATTGATGTTGTGCTTCTTGATTAATGCTTCTAAGGCCTCCATATTTTCAAAACATTTAGACTCCAGATAACCATCTTCTTACTGTTTGATTTTGGTCCTTCATTACCATTAGGACTATAAGTTGGATGAGATGGTTTGGGACCCTTGTTTTTCTTATTTTCATGAGTATGTTGCTTCTCTGGATGCTTGGTTTTATGTTTCTTTTGGACCACTAAGGCCTTGTTAAATGTATCTACAATGATGATTACTCCAATATGCAAGAGCTTGTATTCCTATCTAGTTAAAGAGCCACAAAAGGATTGGAGAGTGATATTTTTATATACAGCCCCTAGAGCTTCTCTAGTGGCATAAAAGTTAGACACAAAAATAGAATATGCAATACCAAGTTTGGAAATAATAATATATAGGAATTCATCATCCTTTATATCAATTTTATAGTATATGATTGAAATTATAAGTGTTTTTACCTTAGTTAAATAATCTTCAATGCAAGGGAAATAATCAGGACTTAAAGTCATTATATAATTTTCAAACTAATGGGCTCTAGTCACATAGGGTCCACCAGATATATTTGCCAAATTTTCATATGCTCTAGGTAATTAACTATTTGAAGATGAAATTGAAAATAAGGAGAAATGGACATTTGGATAGATCCAAGTGCTTCATCATTCTTGTTATCAAATTTGGTTTTCTTGTTGGCATCAATGGAAAAAAATTCTTTCCCCAAGGTATTCCATCACAATCCTTTACTTCTTAACACATCCTCCATATGATATTTCCATGAGAAGTAGTTGGCACTGATAAAAAAAATTCGCTTGGAGTATCATATTAAAAGATGCAAATAATATGGATTCAAAAGCTACTCCTAAAAAATAGATTTAAGAAAAAATGGCATAAAAAATAGACTTTGAATGTGAAAAATATTGTCTTTAAAAACAAAGTCAACAATGATAACAAAGAGCCATATGGTTGGTAGAAGTTGCTCCATGATGCTGCTAAAAAGAAAAGACAAAATTCCCTCTCTAGCTTGGCATATGAACTCATTTTTACAAATAAATTAATTTAACAAACTTTTATAAAATACATGATAATCACTTTTATAATTGAATTATTTTATAAATAAGAGATTCATATTAAAAATAACTTAAAAGAATATATTAAATTTATGATATAGTGATTTACTTTTATAGTACACGTGAAATACACTTTACAATAAAGTTATATAATAATTTATGTTTGTATGAACTTTTTCAAAAAGTAAATTAAAAAAGGAGACTTGAACTCAATAACTTTTACTAAATAAACTCAACCAAGTGAGTTAATGAAAAATATATAACAATACTAATGAAGAATGATGATTATGGTGTTTTTGTTGAAACTTAACTTTGAAGTGTGTGCTTTGGAAAAATAATTCAAAACTAAACATCAATAGTGTTATATCAAGATTATTTTATTCAAAAAATGTATTTTTTTTTTTCGTTCCTAAAATCACTTAGACCACACAACAAAGAGTATATGCAGAAAAGAAAACACCTTCACTCTATTTTTTATTTGTCGAGATCACATAGAGCACCTGGTAAAGAGCATACATAGACTTGAAAGAGTAACAAACTACGAAAAAAAATAAACATGAAATATTAACTTTGTTAGTTTTTTTTTAAATGACATTTTTGAACAATATACCTCTAGACTCTATGAAAAAAGTTATATCTTGGGAAAACATAAATCTTTTTTAAGTGAAATGAAAAATGTTTTTAAAAGCATCACTTTAGAAGTAATGAATAACCTACCTAAGCCAAAAATGTTGTAATACACCTCTTATAACAATGTGTTTTATTTATTTATTTTTTATATTCATACCTAAAAAAAGTCTTTAGTATGATGAAGTGATAACCATGATTATAATATCTTTTTTTCATTTATAATTTCTTGCATTGGAATTTTATTTCTAAAATTTTACTATTATTTTTTATTTTTTATTTAAATACATTTAAACTGATACTGTATAATATTCTTATCCATAAATTATATTATAGTATTACTTACTACTTTACCAATCTTTCTTTTTGGAATTATATCACATACATATATAATTATTGGATTGTGTTCCTTAAATAAAACATGTGTTTAATTTATCAACACTTTTGTATTATATACAATATCACTTTCCTTTTTCCCATAAGTATTACTTACTACTTTACCAATCCTTCCTTTTGGCATTATATCAAATATATATAGAATTATTGAATTGTGTTTCTTTAATAAAAGATGTGTTTCAATTTATCAACACTTTAGTATTATATACAATATCACTTTCCTTTTTCCCATGCTTAGAATTATAATATTAAGGTTACCGTCGACATTATCTATGTTCCAAGTCATGTCCTTCATACCCTGGTCTTTGAATAAGCATATATCATATCTCATCCATTTCGAACATGTGTTATGTTCATATGTTTGGTTGCATCAATTTTCATTCGCATATATTAAAGTCTAAACCTTGTGTTCATAGTTTCCATGTGGTATTATTAATTCCATGGTTCAATATTTGGTATACGAATTAATCTATGGGGATTTTCATGGATACTCTATATACCCTTCACATTTTAATATCGTTTATAGTTTGTACTTGTTCATTTGAATTTTATTCTTCATCATGGAGCAATGACACCTCTGAGGCAATTCTCTGAGATAAACTATTACTCATTTCTAGTTTCTTTCAATAATTTCTTAATATTAAATCTAGGTTTAAATGTCTGTGTTTTGGGTAATTTACGATCTCTCCTTTCCTCTATATTCTAGTTATAAAGATCGTCAATTTTCGAGATTATCTTGAGA
>JAXQQM020084020.1:0-26914 GCA_034641835.2 Pinus albicaulis
TTGGGTAGGTATAAGAAGGTGAGAAGAATCATTGTAAATATTATTCACCAGGGATGCAAATAACTAAATTCCCTTCCCCATAGCCATTTATCATTCTAAACTACCAGTTAGAAAGGCTCAAGGCATTTCCTTGACTTCTGTTGGGACCAGACCCAAGGCTCTATGGCTGATTAGTTGAAAGTGTTAAATGTCTATATTAATCCCACAAATCACATCATTTTCCATTCATGAATTCATTTCCATGAAAAATCATAAGTAAAAACCTCATTTTTACTTAATGATGCTCTAATACCCATTTGATTAATTTCCCACATTTCATGAAAGCATAAAACCCTCAAAATGACATTTTACCTAAGTTGAAGTGATGAATTTATTATAATGTAAACTTGTCTTTAAACTTCACTTTTCTTAGTTATATTAATGTGTTTTGAGTATACATTTTCCCCTTGTCGTATTAGCTCTAACTTATTTACTAATTCCTTAGAAAAATAACCTTCTCATATTAATATAACTCCCTCTTTATTAAATAGCCCCAAAAAACCATTATTATAACTTTAGCCAAAGTTTATTATCCCCGCATGTTTTAATAATACCCAAAATAAATCCCCTTTGGCTAAATATATCGTTATATAAATATCCCGCCCCTATGGTAGTTAAATCACTTTGATTTAATTTACTATATAACAAAAATATGTGAAAAACCTTTAAACATGTTTTATTATGTGTTTAAAACAAAAATATTGAAGTTTTGTTTAAAATAAACTTCAAAACCCATCCCTTTGTTTATTTCCCGACTCCCTTTAACCAAGGTTAAAACTATAACCTAACCATTTCTCCGCGATATATATCCCATCTCCGTAAATATTAACTCTAGTTTAAATCCCTTTTACCCCTCCCGAACACCTTTTTCATTGTATAAAGTCTGATTTATACATAAATCCTCATAAATTCCTCCACCCTCTCGGATCAAATCTGAACCATCCGATCCCCAACACTTCACTAATCCTACGGCTCCAATCAAAAGCGATGAAAAGTTCCCAGCCCCTTACCATTCCCCATCGCGCTGCATTTTAGCCATCCGATCATCCCTTGCAAATCTAACGATTCAAATTGAACGTGATCACCAACCTCATGCCCCCACCTTTCCCACTTCACTTTTCCCACATCTTTCCATTAAATCCTGACCGTTCGCTTTCTGATGTCAGATCTGATGGCTTGAAACTTATATCGTGCAAATAAAGTGCCTGGCCTATGTTTTATAAAAGTTACGCGATATGGATTGTTTTCCCAAATCGCCCCTTGCCGACATGTCTAAATATAATTGGATTGCGTGCAAAAAGTAAATTTCCACTTACCACCTCAAAGCTGCGCGAAAACCGCCCGGTCCAAATTAAAACCACTCCTGCCATTATAGTATTCCAACAATAGATATGATTAAGTGTAAGTTCAGACTTGAGTTTGTACCTTAGTTCCACCACTATTTTCATCATTTTCATAACCTCCTGACTAAATGACATAGAAGCCCTTTTGGAGCCTCCTGGTGCCATTTTCCAGTCTTCTCTCGGACTTTGTAAATCATTTTACTCTAAAGTTGTTCAAGGAAATCTCCCTTACTCTTTTAAAATGATTATTAGAATTGAAAGTTATGGAACACCTGTCCCTCTTCGACCACAACCATACCTGTTCAGGGTATTTTTCAATAATCCGACCTACGAATTCTTAATTCCCAAGAAAAATATTAAACCAATTTGAATATAAAAGCCAAAATCCTCATTTTGCAGTCTCTTTTTGAAAACAAATTCCGAACACAGATTGATTAAAAGACTTCTTTTCCACATTTGTACCATTCACAAAACCCTGTTTCCTGTCTTAGCCCAGTTTTCATCTCTCAGAAGCCTAATTTGAGAAAAATCTGAAAACCATCCTTAATTGCTCGGTTTTTCATCACGGTAAAGTGAATAACTCACATAAAGCAGTCTAATCTTAGAGTAGCTACCCAAAATAAAAACAAAGTTAAACCTTCACAGACTGATCCCATTCCACAGGTCTTTCAAGAGCCTTCAATCACCTCCCTGCAGCCAAGATTTCATTAACAAATTGTTTGATTTTTTGTAGGTTATTATTAGAATAAGAAATTGGACCAACAATTTCAATACTAGTTGACAAAATTGTTTGCTCCAAATTCTCATATTTTAGCAATATCTTCATTGATAAAAATTTTGCATCTGGAAGGAAAAAGAACAAAATCAAAGTGAAGAGGTCGAGGAATGATGAAATTTTCACAGTGAATGGTAACAGTGAATTCAGAATTCATAATGACACTGAAAACATAACAGTCAAAGAGTATTAGTGGTTAAACTGTATCAGGTAAAAGTTAGAGTGAAAGTTAAACAAAGTTACAAAGCAGTCAAAGGTAAATAGTAAAAGTAAATACAGAGGCCGTAAATGGTAAAAAGAGATGAAAATACTTTCACCAACAATGAAGTCTATCCAAAGTGAAAGTAAAACAGTTAAAAGAACAAAAAGGTGAAAAGATGAAAACATAACAAGAAGGAACATTTTTTCAGAAATTTCATGTTTAAGTCATTGTTTTTTCAGAAACTATTGTGACCAATCCAAGATGAATTTTACAAAACTGAAGGAGGTTTATGTTCTTAATGCATCCAAATACAAAAACCTCTCTTACTTTTCTAACAGCCATTATGGATTGGGAAATATTAAACAATATTGGAAAGCACTTTTTGTAGAAAATTCCTATTAAGTCATCATTTTGCAGAGAAGATTGTGGCCAATCAGAAATACATCTTACAAAACTGAAGGAGGTTTTTGTTCCTAAGAGACCCATATAATAAAACCTATCTCATTTTTGGCACAGTGATTTCAGAATGAGAGATAAATTTACATCTTTACAGCCTATTTTTCAGACTCTGTAAAAATCTGTTTTACACATCGTTTTGCAGAGCCTATTGTGCACAGCGGGAGAGGAATTTTAGGAAACTGAAAGAATTTTATCTCACCAACATATTGATATACAATAACCTCTTTCACTTTTTACATATCTATTTCGGATTGAGAAATAAAAAGGTATCATTGGACCCCAAGTTTGCAGGGTGGCGTAAAAAAGAATGCAAAGAAAAGGAAGCGATTAGTGACTTGGATGCCTCATCATCAAATAAGAGTTGGATCAAATTATAATTCTCCTCTTTTTCCTCACCTATCCATAAAAAATAGTTCCAAGTAGATGCATTAGTTTGAGTGTCCTTTACTTAAGTTCTATTTCTGTAAAATAGTTGGAGAGATTTGTGAACCAATCTTGATATTTTTTCAAGGTATTTTAGTTTATAATTTATATAAATACTTCACTCTTGGAAGTATTTTGTGTGGAATAAAATCTGAAGATTACTATAGACTTATTTTGTTGAAACATTGGGACATTTTGTGAGTTAAATTGAAGCAGCAAGCTGGAAACTGAAGAAAAAGACATCATAGTTAAGGATTCATGAGATAAACAGATGAGTACAGTCTTTTCATGTTTTCATTGTGTATTTCTTTAAGTTTCATTCATATATCATATGTATTTTCCTTCTTAAATGATAAACTAGGAAATTTATTACAGAATTAGTGTTAAAAAGCTCTCTGTATTTACTAGTTGTCATTTTGTATGTTTTATGCTGATTTCCAGACTAAAGAATTCTTAAATTCTCTTTAGTTTCGTTTGACCTCACCTTTACCTCTTCCTTTCTCTGATCTAAGGATTCTTAATTGTCCTTAGTCCAGAATCACATCACTTCATCAAATTAGCCTTACAAACCCTCTAAAAGTTATCTAACTTTCCCTTAGCATATTTGCATCTTTTGACCTTGGTTTTCAAGTCTTGTTTGCTATTAATTTGTAACCATTGCCCAATGGTTAGATAGCCACTACATTAGTTCCCAAATCCACTCAGGCTGAAATAAGGCAGGAAAAGGACAACACCAAACCACGCTTAGCCTCGTAGCTAGCCCTACGAGGACAGGAGAGGGCTCTCTTTGGGTCTATCTCGGCAAAAGATGTCCAATAGGGCCTGAGACGACCTATAATGGATACTGATTTTAGGCTAGTAAATAAATAGGACAGAGGTATTTTGATGAATGACTGGGTTTCAGGGATGTATGGGACAAAGAACAGCATGAGCTGAGAAATTATATCAAAGACACAGAGTGTTTCATGAGGCAAGATAGGCAGTAGTTTAGCAATCAAATTTGAAATAATATGGAGTGGAAAGACTGTCGAGAGGTTGATAAGGGCATATATAATGAATCCTTTTCAACAGAAGAAAACATACAGAAACATGAATGCTTTCCCAAGGCAGAGCAATAAACTGGATTCTACCTTTCTTACTTAAAAGCAGTCATCTAGAAATGATTATGAATGAACAGTAAAACATAACGAGATGCATATGAAACAAAAAGAAAAGACATATGCCAAACTCATACCACAGGAATCTCATGAACCAGAGCTGCATCATTTCATTAATTCTCTGCCAAAAATGTACAGTGAAACACTGAGTTTTTTTTCTACACTTTTTCCAGCCCGCAGCCCCTTACAAATGATTTGCAATACAATAAATAAACTCAGAGGTGGGAAAACAAACCGATGAAAATAGGGAGCTGTTTCAACTGAAATTATGAAGATAGGAAAAGAGTCATTCATCTGTTCTAAAGACAGAACAACGTTCCACTTGAATTTCTCTGATGACCAATTAAAAGACAAAAACTGTAGTGAAGACCCTTTGAATTGCAACTGAAGTCAAAAATAGGTAATCTGTTCCTATCTCCCTGCTGTGGTAGATATTTTTCGTTTAATTTTGAATTTTCACCTTTCCTTTGCCGTTTGAATAAAAACCAACTTCTTAATTAAAATAGCATTGAATGTAGATTTCGCCTTTAATGAAGGGAAAAACACATTGTAAATGGGAAAGGGGAAATGATATGACTAAAACTACAGGTAGCAAGCTAAACGACATGAAGACTAAGTTTGTCAAGTTGGTCACTGTACTGTGGTAGAGCTTGAACCATATTTTGCATGTCTCTAGTTGAAAATTCATTTCCATCTCTTCTAAGGCGAATTTGAGCAGCTTTGTTCTTTGACCCAAATTGAGACATTTTATCATGCAACCGCATGCTTTCATCTCCAAAATGTAGGTCACGCAGTTCAGACCAGACTGGGTCATGCTCCTCTAAAAGAACCTCCTTCTTTTCCACTTTTCCTAATTGTGTTGTAATCTCATAAACATACTTGTTGCCTTCCATGTTCAGTAAGTCGTGGCACATTGCATCATATGTCTATTCATGTATCACTGGAGCAATTTGATCAATCGATCTTTCAACAATGAGCAGATCACAAGTTTTTGTGTGAGGAAACTTTGGTACTGTTGATCTATACTTGACAAGACAATCCTAGAGTGCTGCTGCAAATTTTGTTGGAATTAAATCCCAAAAGGTTGTTGTTGTTGTTGCATCCATGGCTGACCTGGCAGCATGAAATCTAACAACTGGAAACTCCTTTAGAGATGCAAAAACTGTCGCAAGACGAGAAGCCATATTATTAAGACAAACTTCATAAGCTCGACTATTCTCATTGTGCTCTTCAAAAAGTTGTTCCAATTCCATCTCATGATCTGTAGAAAATCCCTGTGAATCGATACAAAAGTACTCCAAGTTCATCTCTCTTAAAGCAGCTTTTCGTGATAGAATACTTATATCCCTTTTAATATGGCCGACCAGATCTTTAGAGATAGGAGAACTAAAGAAAACATAGGCATTTTTGTATAAAGGAGAATTTATTGACAGATCAGACATGAACGTAATCACATTCTCCTCTGACGGCTGAATAAAGTAGACAACCTCCATTGCAGGGAATGGTTGCCTCCGCCTGTTGAGGTCCTCCACCACTGAGATGCCTTCTTCTGTAATGTCAGCCATTTTGCACGTATAAGACATCACTTTGGTTGTTACTTTGTCCATGATAAGAACCTTCCAACTTGATTTAGATTCATTTGCCTTGGTTGATCGAAGCATTTCATGTAATAATCAGGGAGCCAAGGAGATTGAGTTGTTTTGGATTTATGGAACAAAGGCAAATTTTTTGTGTGTCGGTTCTGTGCGCCGTGTGGGCTGAATGCGCCGTGCCAGAGGAAAAATACACGGTGTGAAAACGCCCAATGCGTCGCGCATCCTATGTGCGCCGCGCTATTGCCCAACGCGCCGCGCCTAGATTTCACACACAGTTTGCCTTCCAAACAACTGACTTCGTCTTTCCACATTTTGCTTGGCTTTCACGCTTGTCTCTTGGCTTGCAAATGAATTGTATAAACAATGAAAATATCTTAATGCTTCAATGACTTTGATTTTGTGATTTGGCAAACCAAGTTGTAGAATTTTGGCACTTTGACATTTGAATGCAAACTCTGTTTTGCTTGATTTCACTTTGACTCTTTGTGCTGATGATGTCCGTTCTGTTTGTGCTTCTACAGGGATAGGAGATGCTAAAGCCGAAACAGGGCTGCCATTGAAGGGCTGTAAAACTTGAAAAAAATTTGAAAAAAAAGAAAACTTTGAAGCCGAAACCAAAACAAATTTGACGATTTCTTCCTCAAAACAGGGTTTTGAGGAAGAATCATTCTCGTATTATTGATGATGAAAATTTTGAAATGAAAACTGCTTTGGAAACTCCCTCTGGCCTGCTGGCATTAAACCCTAGACCTAATGATTAAAATAACTCTTTATTGACTTAGACATCAAACAGGACTGTAAATGACCTTAAAATTGATTCGACAAACAGACCTAAGCCAACAGGATAAGGAATGAGGGGAATGAATAACAAGGCCCTTCCGTCAGATAATGGCATGCCCCCTAGCGGAATGCAACTGAGTGAATCGAGCGAGACACCTAAAAATGAAACGCAATAAGAGTTTTTGATCTCTGATGGAGGACTGACGAGACCGACTCTAACACCTTCTATGGTTTCCCTTGTAGTCCTTTATTCCCACCAACTTTTTCAAAAAATCAAACCCAATTGCACAATCATAGCTAGCCTAATATATGTTACCTAAACAAAGCTAAATGATATGGAGAGATCCCTCTCCGAAACTCAGGAAGGCTAGACCCTGAATTCTAAAAGTGGTTCTTGGTTACCTCTAGTAAGTTACAAAGTTTTAAATATTTATGATAGAAAATTTGCTAGAGTGATAAGCAGAATCAAAAGAATATAGATCTTTATAAGGTTTGGTGATCTTCAACCCCAACTGCTCCATGACAGACAATAGCAACAGATTATGTGAAGCCCCGAAATCTAGCATGGAGTTGTGCAATAACAGGTCATGTAAACTAGAGTCACATAGAATGGAGGAGTGGCTAAATCCAGCTCTTCTACATGATGTCCAAAACCTACCATGGGTCTTTGTTCTTGGAGATTGAGGATGTCAGGGAGAGGGCCTATGCCCTAGGGTAGCATGAATTGAGAGACTTGGGCCTTGTATGAGGGCTTTTTTAGGAGCTCGATCAGGGGTATCGGGATCTTGACCTTTTCTAATTGTTTATGGAGGCTAAAGGCCGTGGGATATTTTTCTGTGATAAATTCTTTAAACTACTCTTTAGGAGTGTCGAGAAGTTTCAAGGGTATAGATGTGGATCTCTCATTTTGGGGAGGATCAAAGCCCTGTTTCGAGGAGGTGGGTGCAGAGGATTTATGATGGGAAAACTATTCTAAAGGCTTATTCCCCTTACTAGAAGAAATATAAGGGGTCTACTCTCTTGATGTCTAATCTTCATCTTGTTCCTGCACTTAGGTTCTATTCATGGAGGACCTGAGATCATACTTCCTATGGAGTTGAGCTTGCATGAAATCCACAAACTGCCTACAGTAATTGTCAATATCTCAATACTCTAGGGGGAATTCCTTCTCTTCTGGCTCTTATTGTAGGGTGAGTTCACCTTCTTCATCCTCTGAGTAAGCGAGGAATTGGTCTTCTTGACTGTTTGTGACTTCCTCATCCTATCCCTCCATTTCCCCTTCCAGGTATAGAGGAGGTTGGATGTGATTTTTCTGCTCTTTCCTTTCTCGTTGCAAAAAATGTAGAGGGGGTTTCTGGTACTGGGGATTAAAGCCAAGGTTTGGAATCATTTGGTTAGGATGAGGAGGGGAATTCTTGGCCTCCAATCAAGATTCACCAAATTATTTGAGAGGTTCTTGATCAACTTATTCATCTCTTCGATTCTATACTCCTATGATTCCCTCTCCTAATTAGAGGCAAAAGCCTCCTCCCTACCCCTTCTTTTGGCTTCATGCTCTGTCTTGACTTTGAATTTACCGGTAGAAGAAAAATTTGCTTCTACCTCCAGTGCATTAGTATAAATCTGATCTAGAGATGCATACTTTCTTTCTCTTAGGGTGAACCCAAACTCTGGTTCAAAAGCTCCTGCGAAAACCACGTTAGCAGCTACTTGGGGAGGCTTTATTTTAGCAGGAATATTATTATAAAGCTTATTGAACCTCTTTATAAATTATGTTACATCCTCATTGTGTCTCTTCTTAAGAGCATTGAAATATGTTAGGACATATCCATGATCCCTCTTTTCCCCCCATTTTAGTGTGAAGGAATTTTCCATTTCTTCCCAAGTGGTGATCGTGTGATCAAAAAGAAATTTGAACCATTTCCGAACCTCTCCATCCAAGGATTGGACGAAAAGCCTCAACACCACATCTAGGTGCTCTACATTTATGTTCTCAACAAAGGCACAAAATTTTTCAATATGTCTCTGCGCAGAAGTACTATCTTCCCCAGTGAACCGAGGCAGGAGCTTTAGATAATTTTAAGGCATGTCATTCAATACTTGAGGTAAAGCCAATGGAGCATATTTATTGAGGAGGAAGGCAGGTAAAACCATGAGGGGTGGTGGAGGTAAATTTTGAGGATGAATTGGTTGTGGTATAATAGGTGTGCGTTGAATAGAGGTTGTTATATTGGTATATAAAAATCTATGGAGTACTGCAAATTCTTTAATTTCTTCGGCCTTAGGAGTAGGGTGCAAGGGAGGCAAAGAAATATCAGCGGATTCAACTTCATTTTTTATGATTGAACTGGCAAAAGGAAAGGCTTATGGAGAATACTCAAGTAAGCGAGCTGTGGTGCCAAGACCATAGATGTCAGCTTTCTGAGATAAGGAAGGCGAATATTCTAGAGTAAATGAGGAAAGGTCAGCCTGGCTGGGTTGTTTCTCCTTCCAAACTCTCCTAAATATAATATTTTCAAGGTCAGACACAGAAGGGGTTCTCTGCTGGGAAGTATCTGATCGAGTATGAGGCATTTTGTAAGCCAGGATTATGACTGACTTGAACTTTAATAATAGTGGAGTCGCCAAGGTCAGGGCTATAGAACTCTCAACCCTTCATGCTCACCTAATTGAAGGGTGAAGATAATTTCATATCCCAGGGAAAAAGGTTTTCTAATTCGTTTCCCTAGCAACAGCACCAAAAATATGTTCTAGCTCCTAGAGACAGCCTTGAGTTGCGAAATACCAGTGCCTAGGACATCTTAAAATCAGAGGTTAAATGTAGACAATTGTATAAATGCCTCTAACATAATATGATTCAAGAGAATAATGGTTTTAGTATTTCTAGGATGGAAAAGACCTTGGAGTCGATTCATGTGAATTCCCCAAATAGTGAGAGGGCTCAAGAGACTGTGAAACTGATGGTGTTTAGATGGGCCAAGTATAAAACAATGAGAAAGAAGCTTTAGAAATTAGGTATAGGTGTCGAGAAAGAACAAAGAAGGAACTCACAAGGGACAGGCTTAGGAGGATTAAGAATCTGTCTCCTTGTGAACTCAGATAAAGCGGATGTGAATGAGATATGGACGAAAACTGAGGTTCATGGAGCATGAATTAAGGGAGTGCAACAAAATTAAAACATGAGCGTTCACACCTGGGCATTATAAAGACACGAATTCATGAATAAAATTTCAGACTACCAGTAGCTACATTACATGAACAAATCAAAGTAGCATAGCATGAAAAATGATTACAAGTAAAGAGGAGATTACTGATAACAGAAGGAAACAGATACATGCTACTCATTGCTCCATCTGGAATCCAAATAATAGTTCTGTATCATATTAATTTTAAACAACTCTCCCAAATATGTATCTCAAAGCGTAGGGAGCACAATAATATAAAACTACAACAAAATTCTTCCAAATTCTAGAACCCTACTTTCATCTTAGAACTTACTATATATAGATTTATCCTTGAGCGTCTATGGTACTTAATCATTTATGATCGACCCATATCTATGAAATAAAAACATCCTACCTAACTTGCAGAGCGTACATTGAGAAAGTACTTCTATACTGAGAGAATTAAAACAAGAATGGGGTGAAATTGAGATTTCACCAGCAAAATCATCAAAATTAAACCAAAAACTGAAAGGACATGGTTTCCCATTGAGGCCAATAATGTGAGCCTTCAATATGGTATGGCGAGGAGCGGTCGTAGGTGGACAGTCTGACTTTCATTTTACGATTCCATCTATTGCTTACAAACCTCCACTCCCTCAGTCTGGTGATTTCCACTTAATCCATTATGAAGAATCCTGTAGTACTGCGCGGACCTATTTCTTTAGCGGAGATCTCCTGAGCAGACCGCATAAACCATAACTGCATGTTCCGCCTCAAAAGCCCATTCAGTGTTTTTGAATTGCAAAACGAGAACCGGATTTCGGATGGGGGGGTGCGAAATGACGAGAGGATGACACGTGGAGGGGTGGGTGGTAATGGATATCGCCTATTTTGGACCCTCTCCCCCTACCCCCATGGTTAAAGTTTGAAAGCTGCGGGGAGTGTGAAATGAAATAAGGACTGTCAGATGAGGAGGGGGTGATTGGAGATGGAGGAAAGGTGGAGGGTGATGAGGAGAAAGAAATGGCGTATTCGCAGTGAGAGGAGTGTTATGGTGGGGCCAAACTGCGTCGCAATCGCAACTCTTTACCATGAAGTAGTAAAGGTAAATTCTAAAATGAGCTAAGTGCGAAGCGCGGGGAGGAAGGAGGTGACGTGGTAGACGGTGGGATGGGACCACAGGCCGCAGATCGCAAAACTTAAGGTTTAGTTGTAAGCGGAGGTGGTAAACACTAAAAGAAGCGAAGTGCAGGGGAGAAGGTAAGTGACATGGAGGGAAGGTGGGACCCGACCGCATCACAAGTTAAACAAAATAGGTTGCGAGCGTTTCAAATGGTAAGTTAAAAACTGTGCGATGCAATATCGCACATCAACGATTGCAGGTTTTAACATTTGACAGAATGGAATAAGTTGTAATTTTGCGAAATGTGATGGACGGTGGGGGAGGGTGACATGTCGGGGAGAATGGCGCCACTTTAATCACAATTGGGGAATAGGGAAAAGGGAGATGAAACAATGATATAGCGGTGAAAAAGGAAAAGTATAAAGATAAATTGGAACGACAAAGAAACAAGATTTTAAGGCGGAAACAAGATTTTACATGCGGTTTTGATAATGCGGTAAGGTATGGCGGGTCCTGCTTCATTGAATCGGTGGAAAAACAAGGTTTGGCATAAGTCTTAAGAGGTAAGGTTAGGAACCTGCGGATTGCGAAGTGCGGGCAACATACAAGGCTTATATGCGCGCCACGGGTGAATGGGTTCCACCTCATCGCAAATCGCATTTTGCTTATTTTAACGTTTACCCTTGCGCCCATCCAAAAACATCTGCGATCTACGATTGCGATTTGAATCTCCACCATTGATCGTTACTTAGATCCAACGACCCTCACTGCTTCCTTACAGTGGTTTGCCGACCTTGTCTCTTTGGTTGCGCCCGGTCATTTTTTATTTGTTCGTGGAATACTCACCCCGCTATGATTTCCTTATACGGACCACTTCTCCATGTTATGTGCGATCACAAGCCAACACACTTCACAGTAGTGAAGTCCCTTAATTTATGCAATTTCTTGTATAGGAGTGTGAGCAAGATGTCTGGAAAGGTGCAAGTCAGAAACACAGAACATTACTCTAGCCTCTTTCACCACAGCTTGGTGAAGGTCATAGTTCTCCATCAGTTGGGAGTAAAGAACATGACATGGGATACCCTCATTGAGGCAGCCTTGCAGATGCACACAACTACTACACCAACTCAGCAGCAAAACATATCACCTACCATGTCAGCACAACCCATGGAGGTGGGATCATCAAGCAAACAAGCTGAGGTTTCAAAGAGGCCTAATCCTGAGGTTACTCACAGTTATCAGAGAGGCAGGAGGCTTGTGTTTTCTCCTCAAATTGAGGAAGGGCCCAAGCCTACTTCACCAAAACAAGAATCACCATCAGTGCAGCATGACACATCCATGCATTACTTTGACCTAGTTGACTTAGAGGACCATGATGAGCAAGAAAACTTGGAGAGGGTAATCAAAGACAAGGATGCTCAGATCAAAGAGCTCCAATACGATTTGGGAAGGTCCCAATTCATCATTTCATTTCTTGAATAGGAGAACAGTTAATTCAGAACAAAACCGCTAATTATGGAGGTAGAGAAATTTAATGCTAAGAGGGAAGAAATGAAAGGCAAAGCAGTGGAAGATCATGATGAACATGATGAGCATGAACAATAGGTGAAGAGGAAGAGGCCAAGAACCATGGGTCTCAAAAAGGCATTGCAGAGAGAAAGAGAACGAGACCCTACAGATGAAGAACTCAGTTTTTAAGAGAGGACTGCAAATGAGATCAATGAGGGCAGGGAGTTTTTGGCTTGAAAAGGTCAACATCCACTTAGAAAAGCTCCTTGACAAGGCAAACAGAGATAATAAGATACATAAATGCATGGCTTCCCGCTACCAAATGAGGAATTAGATTGCACAAATCAAGATCAAGCAATTGTAAGACAAGCTTAAGGAAACCCTAATCAGCCAAAAGGAGAAGGGTAAACTTGATTTGCTTGCTGATGCCCCTATGATAGCATAGTACACCTCATTTAGCACTTCTAGACCAATTTTGGGAAGATTTGGAGCAATTTTTGTTTTTTGGTGAAATTTGGTGCAAATTAAGAAAATTCAAAAATTTCACTAGGTTTAGAAGCCTAGCACCTTGGAAGGTGTCACGCTTTTTCCTCAGGGCTCCAAATGGCATAAACTCAACATTTCTAGAAATCTCTTGGCCTCCTCTCAAAACTCATTTGCTTAGATTTTTCATACAAGGCTTAGATTTTGAGAAAAATGAGAAAAAGGGGTCAAAAATCAACATTCCGCCCCTCTTTTTGACAGGCGCTACGCTTCTGGAGACACCTTGGGAGGATGCGCTTTTGAAGCCCTTGCCATGGGTCATTTTCAAAAATTCAAGATGTTCTGTAAACTAGATGGAAAGGGCTAGTTTACTATTCTCTCAGATTTCAATTTTGACTTAAGTAGGTGCCTAGAAATGGCCTCCAAGATGGCACCGCGCATCTGCAATTTTATGAGATTTTTGTAAAATTCACTTTGTAATTTTCTCCAATTCTCAGTTTGACTTTTGAATAAGTTAAAAAGTGAAAGTAGATGAATGTAAAAGTCAAAATGTAAATGTAAATGGTAAAATGGAGTTGAATAGGTGTGTTATCCTCCATTTATTGCTTTGAGGATATGTCTCTTAGTGGTTAGATAAAGGAGGAATTTGTTATGTAACCTCCCTAGTGTGTAACAGACTTCAGATAGATGCATTTGACTTTATTGCTAGCAAATTAGACCTCCAATGGAGGATTTCGACCTCAGTAGCTATATGAGGCCTTTTGTAATCATTTTCAAGGGTTGGAGTCTTGAACATTGAGCTAGCGTATTTCATTTTGACAAATTAATACCATGAATACAGATAAAAGTTGCAGCTTAAATTTAGGGATTCATGTGGTGAGCTTGTATGGCTATGTTTCTCTTTTGTAAGTCACTCCATTGAATGCTTTCTCTTTCCATTACATATCTACTGCTTTCACTCATTGTCTTTAAAGGTTTTAAGCAGGATTGATGAGGAATACATGCCCTGTTTTGATAAGATGATGATGTTGTATTTATTTTCTTCTTAAGGAATGAATTCATACTTCTATGCTTGTTCCTAATCTCTCTATTCATCGTACACCATAACCATAAAGCCTAAAGGGTCATTCAAGCTTGCCTACCTTGCTCCTTTATTCCCCTGCAATTTTTGCTCTTATAAACCTACCAGAGTTTCAGGCTTGGCTCTAAACGTCCATTTTCATCCAGCACAAAAATCCAAATCAACCAAAACCCTAGAGCCTATTATACCTAGCCTAAAATCTCCATAATCCAGTCAATTTGGCTATGATCTCATTGAGAGAGCCCTCTCAGCCTAGTAGGGCTAGCGACTAGGTCAAAGCGGTCTGTGGTTACCTTTGTTGGTCTCCTCCTCAGCCTTCAGAGATCCGGTGGAGTGCTAACAGGGATATTACACTTGCTAGCTCAGAACATGACATCAACAAAATTTAGAGCATTATGACGATACAGAGTGTAAAACGGAGACATACCAATCGACATGTGGAATGTAGTGTTGTAGCAGTACTCCCCCAAGTGAAGCGAGCATAGCCAAGCCTTCTACTAACCCGTGACATAGTTTCTCAAGTAGCCCTCCAACCACTTTTTCACTATCTCAGTTTGTCCATCCGTTTGTGGGTGATAACTGGTGCTAGTTGTCAACTTTGTACTGAATAAACGGTATAATTCTTGTCAAAAGCTGCCCATGAACCGACTGTCTCTGTCACTGACTATGGTCTTTGGGAGACCATGGAGTCTAAAAACATCCTGTAAAAATAATTCATCCACCTGTGAAGCAGTGTAACGCGCTAAGATGGCGAAGAAATGAGCATACTTCATCAGTCGATCAACTACTACGAAGATGCAAACATTGCCATGTACCGTGGGCAATCCAGTGATGAAATCCATAGAGATGCTTTCCCATTTTCCCTCCGAAAGGGGAAGCGGCTGTAGCAAACCTGCAGGATGGTTCTGCTCTCCCTTGTTCCTTTGACAGACCACCCACTCCCTAAGATGGCGAAGTACATCCTCCTTGAGGCCCTTCCATGAGAAGCTCTCCCTGATGGCCCTGTATGTCTTAGTGAACCCCTGATGCCCTGAGAGTGGTGAATCATGGGATGCATGCAAAATCTTCGCCCTAAATTGGGAGTTGCCTGTCAAGAATATCCTATCCCAATAATAGATGACCTCATCCATTACGTGGTACCGGTCATCTGTCACCTGCCCATCTAATACCTCACATGCAAAACGGTCCTTGGAGTACTCTACCAAAAGCCGTGCCCTCCAATCTGCGTCAAGACTCATTAAGGACAACGCTGTCAGTCTCTGTAATAAAGCATCAACCACCACCTTGTTCTTCTCCTTGACATACTCAATGTCAAAATCATAGGCCTGGATCTTGTTGACCCATTTTTGCTGTCTCTCCTGACATTGTTTTTGGTCAAGGAAGAATCAGAGACTATTGTGGTCAGTCCTCACCTGAAATCTATTACCCACCAGGTATTGTCGGAACTTGGCCAACGCATGCGTGATGTGTAGAAATTTCTTGTTTCCCACCTCGGTTTTCAGTTTCACCTTATTTCTCCAAATAGTTAAACGCTTTTTCCCATATCCTTACATTCAACAAACTGGAAAATAATTTTTTTGCTGAAAACACAAATTCTGAAAAATTTACAGAATGCTGGGAAATGCAGAAATAAAAATCAGCAAGCTTAAAATAGCCATTCAACATATTTAAACACTGAGATTTTTGGTCAACATGACCCTGGAAAAACCCCCTACAACTCTTGGGGAAAACCAGTTCGAAAGCTTCTCTTTTATTTTCTGAATATTGCTTTTTACAGTGAAACAGGAAAAACTCAGAAAAAATTCCAGCAACCAATTTACAAACTTATCTCGATTTCCGTGCTTGCACACCGCCTCGGAAATTGTGCCAAATCAGCAACAACAAAAAACATAAAATTTACAGCACCTTAGGACAACATTAAATGCTGTACGGCCACCTCGGGAAGCGTGCCGGAACAACCATACTTTGCTGTACGGACTATACAGATTTTGTACAGCAACCTCTCTCGAAATCCATGCCAAAAATCTGGGCTGTGCTGCTGTCCTCTTCCTCGGTTTTTGTGTCGAAAATGACAGCCACCCTCTTCCTTGGAAAACGTGCCTGATTTTTGTGCCTTGAAGTGCGTGCTTGCTGCTGTACCCTCTTCCTCGATCTCTGTGCCTCCTCACTTGGAAACACTACCTCTCCCTTGCTGTACGGATTTTCTGCCTCGGTATGTGTGCCAATAAACGCTGCTGTACCTTTGCTGAAATCTCTTCATTGCTGCCCTCCTTCTTCTCACTGCTCAGAAAAATCTCCAGCTCTCTTTCTCTCCTTTTCCCAATCTGCTCATGAAAGAATGAATGACCTTTTCCTCCTTTCCCTCCTTTAACCTAACCCTAAGTGACTTTTGGGGAATCCCTAAATCCAATGGCTGAAATAGATTGAGATCTAGGGCCGAGATTAAATGCTCATTTAAATCTCACTTTCTATTTTTTAATTCACCCCACTTTAATAAAGACCCACTTAGTCATTTATTTCCAAAGTCACTTTTCCTTCCTAATTTTACATTGACTTTATTAAAGTCACTTTAAAATTAGACTTTAGTAACTTTATCACTTAAAGTCACTTTTAAATTAGATTTGACTTTATAACTTTATAAAGTCACTTTAGTAACTTTATCACTTAAAGTCATTTTTAAATTAGATTTGACTTTATAACTTTATAAAGTCACTTTAGGAGAAAAATTAAATTCTTTTGGACACTTTTCCCTAGGCCAAAGATCAAAGCCTTAGGAAACCACCTGTCCTCCGGTAACCAAATTTCAACACTCCCTCTTACCGAGGAAGGTGTTCCTCACCACACCCATCTTGTCTCTGAAGTAGACATGCTTGCCCCGTGGTAAGGCTTTGGTAAGAATATCTGCAGCCTGCTCATCAGTGGGAATATACTCAAGCTTCACAGCTCCTTTCTGAACATAGTCTCTGATGAAATGATATTTGATCCCAATATGCTTTGACCTGTCATGAAATACTGGATTCTCCGTGAGTTTAATGCAACTCTGATTATCACAGTAAATCACTGAAGGTCTCAACGGCTGACCAAATAAGCCAAACAACATCTTGCGAAGCCAGATGGCCTCACAACTAGCTAGACCGGCTGCCATATACTCTGCTTCCGCTGAACTCAATGCTACTGACTGCTGCTTCCGGCTGAACCATGACACCACTGCCGAACCCAACCCAAAACAGCACCTTGAAGTGCTCTTCCTATCAGAAGCACAACCTGCCCAATCAGAATCAGTGTAACCTGCCAATCTCACTCCATCCCCCTGCCTGTAGTCCAGACCATAATCCATTGTCCCCTGCAAGTATCGCAAAATGTGTTTTGCAGCCACCCAGTGAACCTTCCTAGGCTCACACATAAACTGACTCATCGTGTTGATTGCAAAACAAATATCTGGCCTAGTGTTGACCAAATACATCAAGGAACCAATCAACTGTCTGTACAATGTGGGATCCACCAACTCGGAATCCGAAGCATGAAGCTTCTTCTAGTCGGGGATCATCGGTGTCGACATGGGTTTACAATCCTCCATGTGGAATCTACCAAGGATATCCACAATATACTTCCCCTGCCCCAGGAAGAAATGCCCCTCCTCCTGCCACACTTCCAAACCCAAAAAGTAATGCATCAAGCCGATGTCCTTCATCTCAAACTCCGCCGCAAGATCTCTCATGCAGTGCTCTATGAGTCTCTCTGCACCTGTAATGACTAAGTCATCCACATACAGCACCAGAATGAGAGGCTCCTCACCTATCACAATATAGTAAAGGTTCGGATCTGCCTCACTCTTTGTGAAACCCATCTTCTGTAAGTATGTATCTATCCTGGAGTACCAAGCTCTGGGAGCTTGCTTCAGGCCATAAAGGGCCTTCTTCAGTCTGCACACATGGGACTCCTTCCCATGCACCTCAAAGCCCCGTGGCTGCTCAATGTACACCTCCTCCTGTATGAAGCCATTGAGAAATGCGGTCTTCACATCCATCTCTCTGCTGCTATCGATATAATGGAGCGAATCTAAGTATATCGAGCCATGGGAGCGAAGGTCTCCTCATAATCAACTCCCTCTACCTGGGAGAACCCTCTAGCCACAAACCTCACTTTGAATTTCTCAATGCTGCCATCTGCAGCATGCTTTACCTTGTAAAGCCATCTGGAAGTAACCACGGATTTGCCCTCAGGCCTCGGCACCATCTCCCAAACATCATTCTTCATGATAGAAGAATACTCCTCCTGCATGGCCTCTCTCCAGACCTGCTGGCTAGCTGCCTCCTCATAGCTAGAAGGCTCAGAGTCAAGGATGCTGGTAGCCATTTCCATATAGCTACAAAACCTCTCAGGTGGTCTGCTCTCTCTGACCGGCCTCTTAGGCCCAACAACAGATGTGGCCTCTCTCAAGGTGTCCTGAAGCCACTTGGGCTTCCTCTTCCCTGAGCATATTTCTCCCATTGGAGAATGAAACTCCTCCTCCTCATCATCATCAAGAGCCTGAAATCCTGACTGTCTGTCTGTCTTCCGCCGCACCAACTCCGTAGAAGTCAGGCACCATGTGGAACCATCCATAAGTGGCCTCAGTGAACTGCTCCGTGGACCGGCTCGCATGCCGCCCGAAGCACCACCCTCCGACTCCGTGGAGCTACTCCAAGCCATCGACCTTGAATTGACATCGTCTGCGATGTACCTCCGCATCCTCCCGATCCCCGCCACCTGATCCTCAGATCTACCCACTGGCCGCCGAGGGACCTGGTGAATCCGTATACTCTAACTCCCGTGACCTCCCAAAGGCCCTATCCTCCTCGAACTTCACATCCCTACCACAACAACTTTCCTCTGTGGAAGAATGTAAACCGAAGGCCTTGAGGTAGTAAAGTACTCACAAAAGACACGTAGAAGTTACGGGTGGCTTCTAGTTTGGTCCTCTTCTCCTTGGGTATGTCGGAGTATGTGATACACCCAAAGATACGAAGGTGACCAATATCAGGCTTCTTCACAAAAAAAGCCTCCTCCGGAGTCATATGCCCCAAGGCACGATGCGGACTCTTGTTCTGCAAATAAACAGCAGTGTTGCAAGCATCTGCCCACAAAAACACTGGCAACCCCCGATCATGTAACATGGCTTTGGAAGCCCCTCCAATGGATCTGTTCTTCCTCTCCGCAACCCCGCTTCCGCTAGGGGTTGTAAGGAAATGTGGCTAACTCCTCCAATGTCAACAAAATCCCCCAAGGGTGTACTCTCCCTCCATTGTCCGACCCTCGTGACCTGATCTTCCGACCCGTCTCAGGTCTCCACAAGATCTCTCGAACTCTGAACCGCTTGAAGACCTCACTCTTGGTCTTCAAGAAATAAATCCAGGTCCTTCTCGAGTGATCATCAATGAATAAAACATAATACTCATATCCACTCAAGAAAACATGAGACATCCGACCGCTCACATCGGTATGAATGAAATCAAGTATCCTAGTCGATCTGCTGTCACTGCTGGGAAAAGGGGATTTAGCAAACTTGCCCATAACACATCCTCTTCATGTATCAATGTGATTAGTACTGAATTCTGGCGCACCTGTAGTGATCTCCCACAATATCCTCAAGGCTCCATGGACACACATGTCCCAATCTGCCATACAAATCTCACACAAATTTCTGTGAATCCAACTCAGCCAGAAGCATCGCCAATGCCAAAAGGCCGAAATGCAAACTTGCACTCTTGCATGGCTTACACCTATCACTCTAGCCGCATCAGCTGGACGGGATACGTTACACTGGTCTACCCTGGGCAAGATTCCCATATCCTCTATCCTCCAAAGCTGAGACGGATATGAGGTTCTTCCTCATCCCTGGCACATAAAGAACATCTCACACCTTCAAGGGAGGTTTGGACTCCCTCTGAAATGTCAATGTTCCCACACCGACTGCTCTAACAACTCTGTCATCACCGAGTACTACCTCTACATCAGTGCCACTCTCTGAAAGCTCTGAGAAGTACTCACGGACTCCTGTCATATGACGTGAAGCCCCACTGTCCACATACCAGATACTCGAAGATGCTCCGCTAGTCGAGGGAAATGCATGCTCCCTCTGAACCTCTGTGGCAGGTAATCCTGCACTAGAGGACTCACACGCAATGAACCCAAACTCCCGGTCAAAGCCATTTGCAAAGTCCTCAACCTCTGCTGATGCTGCCATGCTTTGGTTCTTCCCCTTCTTCTTCTTCTTCTCCGGACACACAACTGCATAGTGTCCCATCTTCTGACAATTCCAACACTTCACGTGTTACCCTGTTTACATTTACCTTTACCTTTGTCCCCACCATTATTTGTGGAAGCCTGCTTCTTCTCTTTGCCTTTCTTGCCTCCTGCCAACAGTGCTACATCCTCATCCTGCTCAACTGGCTTGGCTGCCCCAAGCTGACCTTTCTTGATCTCTGTCTGAATGCAATCATCCCAAAACCTCTCCCATGTGGGAAGGGTCTCACATGCACAAACCCCATCAGCAAAGTTCATCCATAAACTGGGGAGGCCATTCACTGCAATCCGCACCAACTCAGTGGGTGGAATGACCTCTCCAATCGCTGCCAACTCATCTCTCACATTAGTAATCTTTGTGAGATATCCAGCTGCACTATCAGTCTTACCCATCTTAATGGTTTTCAGCTTCTCCTTCAGGACCATTTTCCGGTTCTCATTGGTACTTTGGTAGAGATTGGACAATGCTGTCTACATCTCATGAGCATTTCTCTTTCCTCTCACATGAGGAATGCAATGGTCTTTGATTCCGTCTAGAATCAGTCTCTTACCCTTGTTGTTCTTCCTATTATATGCTGCCAACTGAGTAGCATCAGTAGGCACATTAACAGGTTGTTGTTGGGTATGAACCATGATATCCCAGACTTCTGCCTCCTCAAAGATACTCTGCATTCTCTCCTTCCAAACGCTGTAATTGGTATGCCCATCCAACCTATCCTCCACCCTCAATCCCAATGACATCCTGCTGTCCTAAAAACTGAAAAATAGCACTGCTGTAGTAAAGATAACAATTTTGTTTGTGAAAAAATCAGCTTGTTGGAATTTTCTGAGTGAAAAAATCAGCAGGCTGTATTTTTCTCCTTGCTGTCCCAAACTGCACTTTTAGCACTCAAGCTTTGATACCATGTAGAAATTTCTTGTTTCCCACCCCGGTTTTCATTTTCACCTTATTTCTCCAAATAGTTAAATGCCCTTTTCCATATCCTTATATTCAACAAACTGGAAAATAATTTTTTTGCTGAAAACACAAATTCTGGAAAATTTACAGAATGCTGGAAAATGTAGAAATAAAAATCAGCAAGCTTAAAACAGCCATTCAACACATTTAAACACTGAGATTTTTGGTCAACATGACCCTGGAAAAACCCCCTACAACTCTTGGGGAAAGCCAGTTCGAAAGCTTCTCTTTTATTTTCTGAATATTGCTTTTTACAGTGAAACAGGAAAAACTCAGAAAAAGATTCCAGCAACCAATTTACAGACTTATCTTGATTTCTGTGCTTGCACACTGCCTCGGAAATTGTGCCAAATCAGCAACAACAGAAAACATAAAATTTACAGCACCTTAGGACGACATTAAATGTTGTATGGCCACCTCGGGAAGCGTGCCGGAACAACAGTACTTTGTTGTACGGACTGTACAGAGTTTGTACAGCAACCTCTCTCGAAATCCGTGCCAAAAATCTGGGCTGTGTTGCTGTCCTCTTCGGTTTTTGCGCCGAAAATGACAGCCACCCTCTTCCTTGGAAAACGTCCTGATTTTTGTGCCTTGAAATGCGTGCTTGCTGCTGTACCCTCTTCCTTGATTTCTGTGCCTCCTCACGTGGAAACACTACCTCTCCCTTGCTGTACAGATTTTCTGCCTCGGTATGTGTGCCAATAAACGCTGTTGTACCTTTGCTGAAATCTCTTCACTGCTGCCCTCTTTCTTCTCACTGCTCATAAAAATCTCCAGCTCTCTCCTTCTCCTTCTCTTAATCTACTCATGAAAGAATGAATGACCTTTTCCCTCCTTTTCCTCCTTTAACCTAACCCTAAGTGAAGGAATCCCTAAATCCAATGGCTGAAATAGATTGAGATCTAGGGTTGAGATTAAATGTTCATTTAAATCTCACTTTCTATTTTTTAATTCACCCCACTTTAATAAAGACCCACTTAGTCATTTATTTCCAAAGTCACTTTTCCTTTCTAATTTTACATTGACTTTATTAAAGTCACTTTAAAATTAGACTTTAATAACTTTATCACTTAAAGTCACTTTAAAATTAGACTTTAGTAACTTTATCACTTAAAGTCACTTTTAAATTAGACTTTAGTAACTTTATCACTTAAAGTCACTTTTAAATTAGATTTGACTTTATAAAAATTATGGTCACTTTAGGAGAAAAATTAAATTCTTTTGGACACTTTTCCCTAGGCCAAAGATCAAAGCCTTAGGGAACCACCTGTCTTCCGGTAACCAAATTTCAACATGATGGTAAACATCTCCTTGTCGTATATGGGGTATGATCTCTCATGCGGCAACAACTTCCTAATCTTGAAAGCTATAGGATGACCCCCCTGCATTAATACTGCGCCCACCCCTTCTCCTCAAACATCACAGTCCAACACAAATGGGTTGCGTGAAGTCAGGGAACGCCAACACCGGGCAACTGCTCATCACTTCATTGAACATGTCAAAGGCTCTTTTCGCAACATTTGTCCAACTGAAAGCCCCCTTCTTGGTGAGATCTGTGAGGGGTGTTGCAAGTTATGAGAATCCTTTGACGAACTTCCTGTAGTAGGTGAAAATGCCTACAAACCCTCGAAGTTTTCTTCGGCTCCGGCCAATCTCGGATGGCTTGGATCTTCTCCTCATGGACTCTCACTCCATCCACTCCGATAATATGCCTCAAATAGAGCATATTTTTAAGCCCAAACTCGCACTTGGACAACTTGGCATAGAAATGTTGCTCCTCTAAGATACGCAATGCAGCGTCAATGTGCTGCAAATGTTCCTCCCACGTGTGGCTGTAGATGAGGATGTCATCGAAAAATACTAGCACAAACTTCCTCAACTGACCATGGAAGATGTGGTTCATACAAGACTGAAAAGTGGCTGGAGCGTTGGTTAGCCCAAAGGGCATTACGAAAAACTCGAAATGGCTGTAATGGCGGCGAAACGCAATCTTAGGGACATCCTGGTCCCTCACCTTGATCTGATGGTACCCCGACCTCAGATCGATCTTGGAGAAGAACTTAGCTCCCCTCAACTCATCCATCAGCTTATCAATCCTAGGGATGGGGTAGCGGTTCTTCATGGTCTTGTTGTTCAGCGCCCTGTAATCTCTGCACATCAACAATGTGTCGTCCTTCTTCTTCACCAAAACCATTGAAGAAGCAAAGGGGCTAGTGCTGGGCTTGATGTGTCCCAATGCCAAGAGCTCATGTATGGCTCTCTCAATCTCATCCCTATACGATTTGGGGTGCCTGTAGGGAGTGGTAATCACTGCTTGGATGGCCTGCTCCAGCTAGCTAGATGGTGTGCTCAAAACCCCGGTCTGGTGGTTGCCCTGGTGGTATGTCCCCAAAAACCGTGGAGTAGCGGTCTAGGATAGTCTAAGATACTCTACACATTTGGATGCACCGGCTGACCTGAGACACCTACCTTTGAAATCCGCAGCTCCATTGCCCACTCTATGTCTCCCTTCCGGAAATCTGCTTCCATCCGATGTGCAGAGACTGTCTATGGAGATATGTGTGCATGCCTTTGATCATCACATGCTTCCCACTCTTCTTATCCGTCCACTCCATCTCCAGAGTCTCTCAATCTGTAGTGACTTTCCCAAGTGTGATAAGCCGTTGTACACCCAACACCACGTTGGTATCTGGAATATCAACCACAAAAATCGGTCACCGTGTATGTCCCCATGGTCACTGCTAATGCCAGAACATACTGCATGCACTGCATGGTCCTAGCACCTGGAACCAACACATAGAAACCATCAAAGCTCTTTGTTTGTATGCCCCTCCTCTGTACTAGTTGGGCATAGATAAAGTTGTGTGTGGCCTCGTTGTCCACCAACACTGAGACACGCTGCCCTTGGACTGTGCCTCGGAATCTCAACGTTGAGTACTTGGAAACTCCCCGCAAGGATCCAAGGACTCCTCTAGTAGGTGCAAACGCTGCTCCTACTGCTGCTAGGGGAGGTGGTGGTGGATGATACCCTCCTAGTGCACTGGTGTTGGAATATCCCTCCAACTCCTTATATGCCTTTTCTTTCCCTCACTGTCGGAGAATACCCCAATGTTATGTGCCTTCTCTCTGGCACAACGATGACCCGATGCCCATGACTCCTGGTAAGTGAAGCAAAGCTTCTTTTGTCTCAAGTCTCTCCGAGTGTCATCATCCAAAGGCCCTCGGCCTTGGTTCGCTCTCGGTGGTGGAGCTCTCACGTCTTTCCCCTTCTGCTGGAATGCTGGTCTGTGGGGAAAAGGAGCCCTCGTCCTTGTCATGGCATCCTGCAAGTCCCTAGTCCTCCCTATTGCGTCCTAAAGTGTAGTAGGCCTAGTGGATCTGACTAGCCCACGCAAAGGTTCCTCTAATCCATTAATAAACATGTACACTCTCTTGGGCACAGACAAATCTGGAACCATCACTGAGAGCTTCAAGAACTCAGAAATGTAAGTTTCCAGGTTCCCCATCTGTTTGAGTTTGGTCATCTCAACAAAATGTTCCTTCGGGTTCTTTCGATCAATTCTCTCAAAGAACCTCCAGGTGAACTCAGCATATGCTATCACTCTTGTGTTACCCAACGTAGACATCCCATGGAACCCCACCAGTCATGGGCTTCTCCCTCATGGTGCAGCGCTGCCACTTTCATGACCTCCACCTCCGCCATTTGGTTTAGCTGAAAGTAAATGTCCAGCTTCTCCACCCAAGCCTTTGTCGAACACTTCGATGACCCATCAAAGGTTGGCAAGAAAATTTTTCCCACGGTGTTATCACTCCACCAGATTTCTCAGGTTGAAGAAGAAATCCCAACAGAGGTAACCACAGACCAATCTTTTGGCTTGGTATCTAGCCCTACCAAGTCGGAGAGGGCTCTCTCCACAAAAATCACAGCCAAGAGGGTTGGATGAAAAGGTTTTAGGCTAGCTATGAAATGCAGAAGGGTTTGTTTTGTTTTGATTGGGTTTGTTGGATGAGGATTAGGTCAAAGAAGCTAGGTCAGGGCAAATAAGATGGGAATTGCAATCCATTCAATGGAGCAAGGTAGGTAGAAAGCTTAGCACTTTAAGGTGATTTTGTGAGATGGTTTCAGACTGATGAGGATCTAGGAAGAGCATGAAAGATGAATTCTTCCTAAACTGAAGAAAATGGACAGATTATGAAGCCTTTCCCAAAAAAGAGCTCGAAAGAACATGTATTCTGCCTATCAACTTGAAAATCATCATATAATAGACATGAAGTGGTTTATGAGCTTACAAAAGAATCATACAAATGAAACAAGAGAAGAAACAATGCTAAATATGCATACCACAGGTATCCCAAAGAAATAGCTGCAACTCTTCATTAATTTCTGGCCAAACTGATTAAACAATAGTCCTTGATCAATACAACAACATCCAAGTCTTTCCAAAAGTGAAGAAGAGAATGATATAGACATCAAAACCACTTTATCTCATCCTCAAGGGTTGAATCCCTGAGTTGAGGAAGAGATCCACAAAAATATGAACTGATAGCTGGAGTGTAGGGAGGTCCAAGTGACTCCTCCCTAATTACAATGAAACGATTCATTTGACTTGATGATAACATTTACGCAATGAATTTACCCCTAGGTAACTCATCCACATGATATTTACATTTACCTTCATCAATTACATAGGTAAAATCATCATTTTCCAAGACAAAAGTCAAAACTACAGTGAAAATTGAAAAATATCAGACATTTATCAAGTTGGCCATTTTTGTGCTAGGTGCACCCTCCATGTTGCAGCTTGATTTTGGATGGGTTGCAGGTGTCCAAATTGAGCTCAGGATAGCTCATTGGAAATATTATCTTGTCTACCTTCCAAATCTATGCTTGGTTTGTAGAATGGACTTGATTTGACCCCTCAAAACTTCATTCTCCCAAGACTGCTCAGTGCGGCATTTTTGTGCTAGGTGCGCAACGCCAGTGCGCCCTCTAACTTGCAGACCACTTTTGGAGGCCTTCCCGGTGTCAAAATTGAGCTCAGGATAGCGCGTTGGAAATCTCTCTCATGGCTACAAAATGGACCTATCAAACACTGAAAATGATCAATTATAGCCCCTCAAAAATCAATTCTCCCAAGACTAGTGAAAAAGTGCAGAATGAGGGTGCAAAAATGAAGTATGATCTTGTAGGAAAGTTTTGGGGGCTTTACTCAACTCCAAATTGAGCTCATGATATCTCATTGGAAATAAATTTCTGTCTAGTTATCATTTGACTCGTCGAGAAAGTCATTTGGACACTCCATCTAGGAGCAATATTTATTTTCCCAAGGTCACTCCGGAAGTGCAGAAAACCTCTTGTAGCAACTGTATTTTGACATTTCTCCAAAACCATGAACCCTGTGTAAAAACTGAAGGAGGTTTTTCTTCCGTGGCCTATGATGGAAAAAAGCCTCTCTCACTTTTGTCAAATTCATCTATGTGTGGTCAGAAACAGAGTTTGAAGAAAAACAAGCCCTATGTGTGGCAAATGATTTGTCC
>JAXQQM020067870.1:0-69683 GCA_034641835.2 Pinus albicaulis
GCTCTGATACAAAATGTTGTGTAACCAGCTCCAAAAATAGAAGAAAAGAGATATCAACGCCTTATAAATAAGCCACTTTGAGGGGGAAACCTCCAATACATTACATAAATTAAAAATTATTGGATGATATAATTTACAAAACCTCCTTTCTACATATAGGAGTCCATGTGGCCATAATGTAATCCTAGTGGGCCACAATGTAATCCTAACCGACCTAACAATAATAATTTAAGGGCACAATAATAAAAAAATGGGGGTTACAAGGGTACAATAATAACAATAAGGGGGTTACACTAATAAAAATAAGGGACTATACTAGTAATATAGGGACCTAACACAGCAGCATGGATCTTCAAGCAAATCAACAAATCAAAATTCTCCAAGCAAGCAATCAGGTAATGAATCAAGCAATGGTAAGAAAAATTTGAGAACTTTAAAAGATATTTAGGATGATTTGGATTTTAGTTCAAATTTTGCATTTTTTTCATTCCAACCTTCTTCGTTTGAAGAATCAATCAAAGATGAAAATTGGGTGCAAGCCATGGATGAAGAGATTAATTCTATTGAAAAGAATAATACATGGGATTTGGTTAATTTTACAAAGGATAAAAACCTCATTGGTATGAAGTGGGTGTACAAGACAAAGTTGAATGAGAAAGGTGAAATTGGAATATTTAAAGAAAGAATTGTAGCAAAAGGATTCTTGCAACAAGGAAGAATAGACTTCAAAGAAACATTTTCTCCAGTAGCAAGATTAGATACTGCAAGAGCAATTCTAGCGACAACAAATCATAACAAGTGGAAATTATATATCACATGGAAGTCAAATCAACCTTCTTGAATGGAATTCTAGAAAAAGAAATTTATGTGCAGCAGCCACCACATTGTGAAGTTGGAGGTAAAGAAGATAAAGTTTACAAGTTGAAAAAAACGCTCTATGAACTGAAGCAAGCACCAAGAGCATCGCATAGAAGAATTAACAATTACATTATTAAGAATGTATTTTGGAGAAGGAGCATTGAGCCTACCTTGTACACAAAGGTAAATGAGGATGAAAAGATTTTGATTGTTTTCTTATATCTTGATGATATGATTTTTATAGGTGATCCTTAGTTAGATGATCTTGGCATTGAAGTTAAGAAATCTGGAAAAATGAATTTTTATTTTCCAAAATAAATATGCTAGAGATTTGGTGAAAAGATTCAGGATGGATAATTTCAAACGTGTACCTATAACAGTTGCAACAGGTACAAAGCTAAGTAAGGATGATGAAGCACCATATGTCAATCCAACTCTATTCAAAAGATTGGTTGGTAGCCTCATGTATCTCACAACTACAAGACCAGATATTATGCAAGGAGTGAGTTTGATTTACAGATTTATGGAGACTTCAAAAGACACACATTGGACTATAGGAAAAATAATTATGACACACATGGCACGAACGAGAGATTGTGGCATAATCTATGCAAGTACATAAAAGAAAGATTTGATTGGATTTACAAAATAGTGTTTTTCAGGTAGTTTGGATGATAGGAAGAGGACATCTAGTTATGTGTTCCATCTTGGTTTAGAAGTGATTTCATGGGCATCTAAGAAGAAACCTTTTCTGACAATATCCTCAATAGAAGAAGAATATATATCAACACCATCAGTAGCATGTCAAGTAGTATGGTTAAGAAGAGTATTGGATGGACTCGAGCAGAAACAACAAGGATAAAAAACGATATACTGTGACAACACATGAGCGATTTCATTATCCAAGAACAGTGTGTTTCATGAAAAGAGCAAGCATATTGATACTAGATATCACTTTATTAGAGAACTTGTGAGCAGTGGCGAAGTTCACTTGAAGCCTTGTAAATATAGTGATCAATTGACTGATATATTTACAAAGCCATAAGCAATAGATGTGTTTGAATTTCAAAAGATATACTTGAGTGTTGTAAGCCTAGTTGAGACATAGACCAACAAGCATGTTTTAGTTGTCATGAGTTAATGTTTTAGCTTAGCGGTCCTAATTTAAGGGGGAGTTTTAAAATAGTTAATTAACTCCCCCATCCAGAGTTAGACAATGAGTTAAGTAAGCATTGAGTAATCTCAGTTGTGTGATAGATGAATTTGGAAAGTGGGTTAGAGAGTTAGCTAAGTGAGTGACGGTCAAGTCAAGTTATGTAAGTGTGTGCATGTCAAGTGGGTTAGGATAAATACCCTTCACCGGGTTCATTGTATTCAAAGAGTGAGACTGTGATTAACAGAAGAGCCGGAACTATTATTTTCCTTCGTGAAATACCCGTGTTATTTTGTGTTTAATATCAATGTGTCCAAAATTGTGAAACAACTTATTTCACATTTTAATTAACACCAACAATTTGAATATTATAATTTCATATGCAAGTCAATTTACCCAACAACTCACACCATTGCCAGAATTTTATAGGTAAAATTTTTGACCTTAGTTGAACCATCTTTAACGCAAAAGAAAATCTACTTAAACACATAGCTCTTCTATGGTCTTGAAGATAAAATTTACAGGTTGAAAAAAACGCTCTATGAACTGAAGCAAGCACCAAGAGCATGCCATAGAAGAATTGACAATTACATTATTAAGAATGGATTTTGGAGAAGGAGCATTGAGACTACCTTGTACACAAAGGTAAATCAGGATGAACAAATTTTGATTGTTTTCTTATATATATGATTTTTACAGGTGATCCATAGTTAGATGATCTTGGCATTGAAGTTGAGTAATCTGAAAAAATGAATTTCTATTTTCCAAAATAAATATGCTAGAGATTTGGTGAAAATATTTAGGATGGATAATTTCAAACGTGTACCTATAGGAGTTGCAACAAGTACAAAGTTAAGTAAGGATGATGAAGGACCATATGTCAATCCAACTCTATTCAAAAGATTTGTTGGTAGCCTCATGTATCTCACAGCTACAAGACCAAATATTATGCAAGGAGTGAGTTTGATTTCCAGATTTATGGAGACTCCAAAAGACACACATTGGACTATAGGAAAAAGAACTATGACATACATAGCAGGAACTAGAGATTGTGGCATAATGTATGCAAGTACAGAAAAGAAAGTTTCGATTGGATTTACAAATAGTGTTTTTTTCAGGTAGTTTGGATGATAGAAAGAGCACATCCAGTTATGTGTTCCATCCTGGTTCAGGTGTGATTTCATGGGCATCTAAGAAGAAAAAATTTCTGACACTATCATCAGTAGAAGAAGAATATGTAGCAACACCATCAGTAGCATGTCAAGTAGTATGGTTAAGAAGAGTATTGGATGGACTCAATCAGAAACAACAAGGATCAACAACGATACTGTGAAAACACATGAGAGATTGCATTATCCAAGAATAGTGTGTTTCATCAAAAGAGCAAGCATATTGATACTAGATATCACTTTATTAGAGAACTTGTGAGAAATGAAGAAGTTCACTTGAAGCCTCGTAAATCTAGTGATCAATTGAGTGATATATTTACAAAGCCATAAGCAATAGATGTGTTTGAATTTCACAAAAGATACTTGAGTGTTGTAAGCCTAGTTGAGACATAGAGAAACAAGCATGTTTGAGTTGTCACGAGTTAATGTTTTAGTTTAGCAGTCGTAATTAATGGGGGAGTGTTGAAATAGTTAATTAACTCCCCCATGCAGAGTTAGACAATGAGTTAAGTAAGCATTGAGTAAGCTGAGTTGTGTGATAGATGAATTTGGAAAGTGGGTTAGAGAGTTAGTTAAGTGAGTGACAGTCAAGTAAAGTTATGTAAGTGTGTGCATGTCAAGTGGGTTAGGATAAATACCCTTCAACGGGTTCATTGTATTCAAAGAGTGAGACTGTGATTAATAGAAGAGTCGAAACTAGTATTTTCCTACGTGAAATACTTGTGTTATTTTGTGTTTAATATCAATGTGTCAGGAAATGTTAAACAACTTATTTCACATTTGAATTAACACCAACAATTTGAATATTATAATTTCATATGCAAGTCAATTTAACCAACAACTCACACTATTTCCTTCGTCACATGAATGTAAACAGGTGAGCCAAAAATCTTCAAATGAGAAATATTAGGCTTGTTATCAGAAAACGCCTCTATGGGTGTACTCATGCCAAGTACTGTATGAGGACAACGATTTTGCACATATACCTTAGTGTTGCATGCTTCAGCCCACAAGTGTATGGGAAGGTCCTGATCATGCAACATCGTCCGTGCAACACCCATGATCATTCTGTTCTTTCGCTCTGCGACCCCATTCTATTGTGGGTTATGAGGCAATATGAGCTCTCTTCGAAATCCTTCTGTACTGCAAAAGTTTTTGAATTAGCCAGAGATGAATTCACCACCATTATCACTCCTAAGAGCCTTCACCTGCTTCCCTGACTCTTTCTCAACCAGTGCCTTGAACTCATAGAACTTTGAGTATGTGTCGCTCTTCTTCTGCATGAAGAAGATCCAAAACTTACGAGAAAAGTCATCAACAAATATCACATAATACCTATGATTTGCTGTCAAAGCTACTGAGAAAGTTCCACACACGTTTGTGTGAATTCTCTCAAGGATCATTTTGGCGCGACTATCCTTCTCATGAAAGGTGGCTTTCACAAATTTTCCCAAAGTACATCCCTTGCACTGATCTGACTACGAAAGTGTACCCTTGGGAAGCCCGGTACAAATCTGCTGTAAAATTTCAAAGCACCATGGTGAACATGGCCCAATCTCCTGTGCCACAGTTCGCCCTCATCCCGGCTCACCACTCCTTCTTCTTTTCTTGCCATTGCTGTGCAACCATCTACCTACAATTGATAAATGTTCTTAACTTGAACCCCTATCCTCCAGGTTTCACCAGTTGCCTTAGTGCACAGGAAATCCTTTCCCTCGCTAAAGACAACATCATATCCCTTGTCTTCCAACATCTCCACAGAGATCAGATTCTTCTTCAATCCTGGAACATGCATGACATATTTCAATATGAAAGGTTTACCAGAATCCCTCTCAAAGGAAATGGTACCAATTCCAGTTGCATTGTATCTACCATCATCACTCGTCTCGATATGCACTCCAACATATTTCTCATCCAGATCAGTAAACAAATATTTCTCTCCGGCCATATGGAAATATGCACCACTGTCAAGAAACCAAACTGATCCCATCACACTTGAGACCAAGCATGCAATCAATGAAAAATCCAGCTCAAATTTTGAGGCTAAGGCCTCTTCAACTGCAGATCTAGCAGCCTACTTATTTTTCTTCTTCTATGGACAATTAGTGGTGTAATGTCTGTGTTGGTGACAATGAAAGCTCTTCACCTTGGACAAGTCCTGCTTCTTTCCTTTCGCATCGAATTGAGAAGGATTTTTATTTCCCTTCCCTTTCCTTGCTTTGAGATCCAAAGCACAATTTTCTTCATCTTCATTCTTCGATGAAGATCCATCCCTGGTACCCCGCCTTATCTCCTCCTTCACAAGATCTGACCAAAGTCGCTCCCATCCTGGCAGTTTCTCCCGACCATTGATAGAGTCCTCATAACTATGCCAACTCTTTGGTAGCCCAAGGAGAGCCAAGCTCACCAAGTCCCCTTCATCTACAATAACCCCCACACTTTCTAGCTCATCCCTACACTGGAAAAACTTCGTGAGGTACTTGGGTATACTGTCGCCTTTCTCCAATTTTATTTTCCTGAGTTTATCTTTAAGCGCCAACTTCCTCTGGTCGCTTCTGATTTGGAACAAGTCTATCAAAGCTTTCCACATCAAGAATGGACTATATTTACCATGAAGGCTGGACACTATGTGATCCTTCACACCTTCCAACAGAATCCTTCGACATTTTGATGTCTTCTTTTGCCATTCGTCAAGTGTGGCTGCATCGCTAGAAGCAGGTTTTGGAATTTCTGCATCTATGAACTCCTTCAACCCATTTTCATCCACCACCACCTCTATCCTGTCCTTCCATGAAATATAATTCAAGCTGCCCTCAAGGGCATACTCCAATCGCAATCCGTTGAAAGACATTTCAATGAATTCTCAACTTCGACACCAAGAAAACACTACTACAAATTCGAATTCCACCAGCACGGAACTCAATTGTTTCAATAATTGCAATCTACTCCAATGATCAATTGCTCTGATACCATGTATAAATTATATAAATTATATACCACAATAATCAAAGGTTTTAAAAATTGAAGGTGAAATTTTATTATTGCAATAAATTTGGTCACTGTACTTAGGATTGCAGGAAAAAGATAGTTGATCAAGGAAATCAAAGAGGTAATGTTAGTACAAAGAATAATATCTCCATGTCCCTAGCATGCAACACCAAGCATGAACCATCTGATAAGGTGTGTATATTAGACAGTGATTGTAGTAACCACGTGACATGTAACAAGAATTTGGTTGCAAATTTGTATGAATTGGTGAAGACAGAGGTAAATTTGGGGACTCGTAAGACTGTTGATGTAGATGGAAAAGGAGTGGTCAACATTCTCACTAAGTAGGGGGAAAAATAAAATCTGAGATGTATATTATGTTCCTGGTCTCAAAAAAAAATTGATAAGTGTTGTTAAATTGATGCAGAAATGATACAAAATTATCATCCAAGGGGAAAAATGTGTTATTTATGACAAACCCTGAAGAAAGCAGCCCATAGCAAAGGTGCAGATGATGAGGGACACACTCTTTCCTCTAATTATGAAATACAATGATCAGGTTAGTTCTTTTATAGTTGCATGTTCTAATGATTACTGGTCAAGATGATAGACTTTCCATTTGTGTTGAGCTGTTATGGACAAAATGGTTCTGACAGTGTCTAACCTTGCTACTGGAGCAAATGTTTCCCCATAGTCGACACCAAACTGTTGTGAGAATCCTTTGGCAACAAACCTTGCCTTATGTTTCTCAACTTTTCCTTTTTCATTTAGCTTGGTCTTATATACCCATTTTACACCAATTTTTGTTTTGTCTCTTCGGAGATCAGCCAATTCCAAAGTTTGATTTTTCTCTATGGCAGAAATTTCTTGGTTAATTGCTTTGACCCAATGCTTTTCTTTGACTGCTTCTTCAAAATAAGTCAGCTGAGTTGAAATGAATGCAAACATATTCTGTTGTTCAGATTCATGCTTCTGTTCATATATCTCTCTGATACTTCTTGTTTTTTGTCCCTCTTCTGAAGATGTTTGATCACTGGCTAAATCAGTGTTTGATGATGTTCCATTTTCATAATGTGCTGGCTATTCTTAACCTTGCAATCTTGGAGACTGTGGTGGATAGAAAAGCTGATTTGATGTTTCATCTACATGGTCAAAACAAGATTTATTTTCGAAAAATTTCACATATTTGCTTATAATGAACTTTTTGGAAATGGGGTTATAAAGTCTATAGGCTTTCGACTGCTCACTCTGACCCAAAAATATGCATTTCTCACTTCTATCATCAAGATTTTTTCTTATTTTTTCAGGAACATGAGAAAAAGCTACTGATCCAAAGATTCTAAATTGTGACACATTTACCTTGTTTCCATCCCATGCTTCTTGAGGTATTTTATCTTGTAGGGTGGATGTTGGAGATTTGTTAAGAACATACACTGCTGTCAACACTGCTTTAGCCCAATAGTCATTTATCAACTTCTTATCCCCTAGCATGCATCTCACGATGTTCATGATCGACTAATTCTTTCTTTCTACTACTCCATTTTGTTGTGGAGTGTATTTGGTTGTGTACTGCATTAGGATACCTTGTTGTCGACAAAATGTTTTGAATTCATTTGAGGTGTATTCTCCTCCTCTGTCTGATGTGAGTAATTTCAAGAGTTTTCCACTCTATTTTTCTGCTTCTGCCTTGAACTCCAAAAATCTAGAGAAGGTATCTGATTTGTTTTTTAAAAAATACACCCATATCTTCCTGCTAAAGTCATCAATAAATTTAAAAAATTAGAAACTACCACCAATGGAAAATGTCTGCATTGGACCACAGATGTCGGTATGGAAAAGTGCCAAAGGCTCTTTCGCCCTTGAGGTTGATGAGGGAAAACTATCTCTTTTATGCTTGGACAAGACACAAACTTCACAATTACAGAAATTTTCACTGATAGTAGGTAGACCAATGACTATAGATTTCTTTTGAAGTAGACTGAGACTCTTGACTGGAATGTGACCATACCTAGAATGCAATAGATGAATTTCATCTATTCTTGATATATTGTGGACAAAATATTGGTTGGTATTTTGGCTTCTAAGGGTCAATGGAAACATCCTACTCTTGGTATTTTCAACTTTTGTTATCAACCTTTTATGAGGATCTTTGTCATATATATAGCAGGTGTTCTTTTGAAACAATACATCATAGACATGTTCCATTAATTGTCCTACACTAAGGAGGTTATGTTTGAGCTGAGGAACATAATAAACATCAGGGATGTATTTGTTTTGATTCTTCTTAGTAAGAATAGGAATAGTACCTTTTCCTTCATCTTTAATACTTGTACAATCTCCAAGCGTTATCTCTGATGTTATGGAAGCATCTAGAGAAGAAATAAGTCTCTTGTTGCCTGTCATGTGATTGCTGCATCCACTGTCGAGCAACCAAAGATCTTCCCTCTGTTTGTCTTCTAAGAAATGGCATGAAAGAAACATGGTCTTTGAGTATTCTCCTTCACTGTTGGAGAGATTGATATAGCCTCTGTGCTGATTTGACTATTTCTTTCTACATTCATGTTCGTAGTGGCCAAACTTCTTACAGTAGTAACATCAAACACTCGATGTGTTCCATGACCTTCCTCTCTGATTTCGGTTTTGTAGAGGTCTCCACTGCTCTGTTGCATGATGGTGATCAGATCTGCCATTGCCTCGAGCTCTGCCTTGCTTGTCGCCGCCTCTGTATCCTCTGCTTCTGCCTCTATCAAATGAAAGTTGTGCTTTGAAGGCTTTTTCCGTGGAATATTTGGTCAGATTGAGTCTTGTTTTGTGTGCCAAAAGTGATCTAGTCAACTATTCTACTGAGAAAGTTTTAGAATATTTGGATTCCAACATGGCTATGACAATCCTGTCATAGTTCTTTGGAAGTCTTCAAAGAACTTTTTCAACAACTTTCTAATCTGTAATGGTTTCACCAATGAGTTTTATTTGATTCACTATTCGCATGACTTTGGTCATGAACTGATCCACATTCTTAGTGTCAGACATCTTTAGAGTTTCAAACTGAGCTCTCAATGTCTGCAGTTTAACGGTATTTACTGTATCATCTCCTTGATACGCAGCTTGAAAAATATCCCAACATTCTTTTGCTATTTTCGCACCAGTTATTTTGTCAAAAATAGAGTCATCGACTAAATTTTGTATCCAGCATTTGGCTCTATGCTCCCTCTTTCTGAGTTCTATAGCTGCATTTCTCTGATTATTGGTCATGGCCGCCCATGCTTCTTGGGCCGGCTCTACATAAGGAATCAGAAGCGTGTCCCAACAATCTTGTGCTTGTAAAAAAATCTTCATTCTCAAATTCCAAAATTCATAATTTTTGCCAATCAGATTTGGTGTCTGTGGCAAAAAACTTGAAGAGGCCATTATTTCTTCAAATGCGGCTTTTGCAAATTTCCTCTAAATATTTTAAATCTCTTAAAGACTTAATTTTTTTTCTTGAAACCCTCTTTTAAATTTCAGCCCTCTTCTCTCTTTAAATAAAAACTTCACTCATACTCTTTTGAAACCCCTTTTTTTTTAAAAACGTTTCAAAAACATTTAAAGTTTTATATATATATATATATATATATATATATATATATAACTTTTTCTTTATGAATTTCACCTTTTTTAAAGTCGACACTTTAAAGAAGAGCTTTCCTTTAAAACAAAATTCTTTATATCAAACTTTGAATACGTTGACCTTCGTATCTTTGAAAATCAATTTTTAAAATACTTTAATACGAACGCTTCATACCTTTTTGAGAAACGATTTTTAAAAAATACTTACGTTTAACGCGTCATTTCTTCATGCATGCGTAACAAAATTTCAAATTGACTTTAATGCAGATGCGTTAATTTTTTTTCTTGGAGACTGGCGCAATCCCGAAGGGAATAGACACGACTATTTCAAACCCCGAAGAAAGCATCCCATAGCAAAGGTGCAGATGATGAGGAACACACTCTTTCCTCTAATTATGAAATACAACGATCTGGTTAGTTCTTTTATAGTTGCATGTTCTAATGATTACTGGTTATGGCACATTCAATTTGGACACTTTAATTTTTCCTGTTTAATATTGTTGCAGGAGAAACAGATGGTCAGAGAATTACCTCCCATCAAAGAACCTGCTAGAACTTGTGAGTGTTGCACCTTGGGAAAAAAACACCGTGAAATTTTTTGAAAAGGAGTTTCATACAGAGCAAAGAAACCACTTGAGTTGGTGCATACAGACTTGTGTGGACCTATGAGGACACAATTAATTAGTGGAAGTTGTTACTTCCTCACTTTTATTGATGACTATAGCAGAAAGAATTGGGTTTATTTCTTGAAGCAGAAGTCTAAAACCTTTGCAAACTTCAAAGAGTTCAAAGCCTCAGCAGAGAACCAAAGTGATCGAAAGATCGATGAATTGAGATCATATCATGGTGGAGAATATTATTTGAAAGAATTCCATGACTACTGAAAACAACATGGAATAAAAAGATAATTTACAACTAGATACACACTGTATCAGAATGGTGTAGCAGAGAGAAAGAAAAAAACAATCATGAACATGACAAAGAGCATGTTGAAAGCAAAAAACCTATCTAATGAGTATTTGGCAGAAGCAGTTTCATGTGCTATTCATGTGATAAATAGATCTCCTACAAAGAGTGTGATGAACAAAATACTAGAAGAAGCATGGTCACGTATGTCATGCAGTGTATCTCACTTCAGAGTTTTTGGATGTGTATCCTATGCACATGTGCCTAAGGAGATAAGATAAAAATTAGATGATCAAAGTGAAAAATGCATATTTACTGGTTATAGTGAGTAGTCAAAAGCTTACAAATTGTATAACTCTGTTACGAAGAAGACAATAATTAGCTGGGATGTTGTGTTCAAAGAAAAAGAGTCATGGAATGGAAATTTATACAAAACAATCGATGCACAAACAACATTGATGGAAGAGGATGGTGTAGCAGAAAAGGAGAAGTGCGAATCAAAGGAGCAGACACCAAACAGAGTCACACCAACAAGGACACCAAGATTTTGAGAGCAGCATGGATCTTCAAGCAAGTCAACAAACCAAAATTCTCCAAGCATGAAATCAGGTAATGAATCAAGCAATGGTATGAAAAAGATGAGAACTTTAAAAGATATTTATGATGATTTGGATTTTAGTTCAAATTTTGCATTGTTTTCATTCCAACCTTCTTCTTCTGAAGAATCAATTAGAGATGAAAATTGGGTGCAAGCCATGGATGAAGAGATTAATTCTATTGAAAAGAATGATACATGGGATTTAGTTAATTTTCCAATGGATAAAAACCTCATTTGTATGAAATGGGAGTACAAGACAAAGTTGAATGAGAAAGGTGAAATTGACATATTTAAAGCAAGACTTGTAGCAAAAATATTCTCGCAACAAATGGGGAATAGACTTTGGCGAAACATTTTCTCCAGTAGCCAGATTGGATAGTGCAAGAGCAATTCTAGTGACAACAACTTATAAAAGTGGAAAGTATATATCGTATGGATGTCAAATCAATCGTATGACATCAATACAGGAGCATTGAGCCTACCCTGTACACAATGGTAAATGAGGATGAACAAAATTTGATTGTTTTCTTATATATATGATTTTTACAGGTGATCCTTAGATGATCTTGGCATTGAAGTTAAGTAATCTAAGTAATCTGAAAAAATGAATTTTTATTTTCCAAAATAAATATGCTAGAGATTTGGTGAAAAGATTCAGGATGGATAATTTCAAACGTGTAGCTATAGGAGTTGCAACAAGTAGAAAGTTAAGTAAGGATGATGAAGGACCATATGTCAATCCAACTCTATTCAAAAGATTGGTTGGTAGCCTCATGTATCTCACAGCTACAAGACCAGATATTATGCAAGGAGTGAGTTTGATTTCTAGATTTATGGAGACTCCAAAATACACACATTGGACTATAGGAAAAATAACTATGACATACATAGCAGGAACTAGAGATTGTGGCATAATGTATGCAAGTACAGAAAAGAAAGTTTCGATTGGATTTACAAATAGTGTTTTTTCAGGAAGTTTGGATGATAGGAAGAGCACATCCAGTTATGTGTTCCATCCTGGTTCAGGTGTGATTTCATGGGCATCTAAGAAGCAACCTTTTCTAACACTATCGTGAGTAGAAGAAGAATATGTAGCAACACCATCAGTAGCATGTCAAGTAGTATGGTTAAGAAGAGTATTTGATGGACTCAAGCAGAAACAACAAGGATCAACTACGATACTATGACAACACATGAGCGATTGCATTATCCAAGAATAGTGTGTTTCATCAAAGGAGCAAGCATATTGATACTAGATATCACTTTATTAGAGAACTTGTGAGCAATGAAGAAGTTCAGTTGAAGCCTTGTAAATCTAGTGATCAATTGAGTGGTATATTTACAAATCCATAAGCAATAGATGTGTTTGAATTTCACAAAAGATACTTGAGTGTTGTAAGCTTAGTTGAGACATAGACCAACAAGCATGTTTGAGTTGTCATGAGTTAATGTTTTAGTTTAGCGGTCGTAATTAAGGGGGAGTATTAAAATAGTTAATTAACTCCCCCATGCAGAGTTAGACAATGATTTAAGTAAGCGTTGAGTAAGCTGAGTTGTTTGATCGATCAATTTGGAAAGTGGGTTAGAGAGTTAGTTAAATGACTGACAGTCAAGTCAAGTTATGTAAGTGTATGCATGTCAAGTGGGTTAGGATAAATGACCTTCACCAGGTTCATTGTATTCAAAGAGTGAGACTGTGATTAATAGAAGAGACGGAACTAGTATTTTCCTACGTGAAATACTTGCGTTATTTTGTGTTTAATATCAATGTGTTTGGAAATGTTAAACAACTTATTTCACATTTGAATTAACACCGACAATTTGAATATTATAATTTCATATGCAAGTCAACTTAACCAACAGCTCACACTATTTCCACAATGTTATAGGTACAATTTTTGACCTCAGTTGAAACATCTTTAACACAAAACAAAATCTACTTAAACACATAGCTCTTCTACCTTCACCTTCACACCGTAGAAGTGAACAACAATCGTGATAGAGTCAATTTTTGTCTAGGCAATAGAATACAACAAGAACACAACTATTCTAATGCAAAGGCTCCTTTTATTGAGCCCACTCCTATGGCTTTGAAACCAATTGAAGGTTATTTAAGGTTACAAAGTACAGAGCAGAAAACACATTAACAAGCAGCTACGCATAACAGAGAAACAACAAACCCCAAAAGGGGTTACAACTCGTAAAGTATTGATAAGAACTCTTCTTTTATTGAATAATGAAACAGCAAAGCATCTTTAGCTGCATTACAACTCTTACCATACATTAATACTATGCATCATCTCGATTTATACAAAATTTAAGTCTGTTACATATATTTAAAAAATCAGTTTTGCATCTTTGAATTCCAGTAAATCCATACGGTGTTGCCCCTTCTAAACTCAACAAGACATGGGGTGTCTCCTATTAATTTCAACTAGCCCAATTCTATCATGCATCTTCCAAAATCAGTGATGACCTGATTTCTCCTAGTGTGTAGGAGATCAGTCGTTGCACCGTTTGGATATCTTCCATTGCAGGACTGGGTGTTGTCATATTGGATAACAATTTTTGGAATGCAACTGTCAGAATTGTTGGAATTTAATTTCCAACTGCCGAGAGAAGTCTGCAGGACAAGGAATTAATGAGAAAAGATTGAAAGGCGGCAGAGTTAAGTTTGATGGGAATTTTGACAGCACCGAGTTGAATGCAGGAGCATTGGAAGAGCTGCATCTTATCTGCAGCAACAACCAACATTAAAATCTTCACCAAACAAATTAAACTCAGAAATTTTACCGCCAGATTGAAAGAGCCACGTGGAGAAAATATATTGCATCGCATTGTTTTGTTGGGCTGGATACATTGCCAAAAACCGGACCCGAAATTTTATAGGGAGAAATTAATTTGAAATTTCGCATCACACCTTGGGCCTACGTCATCATTTAATTTTGGAACGCGAAATATTTTGCAATAGAGTTTGGTTTAATTTTTGAAGTCCGTAAAAATTTTTCATAAAGGTTTTTAACCTTCGGTAAAAGTTTTTCTTACTAAGGTTAATATATATTATAAATATTTTTAATATTTATAATATATATATAAAGTGTTTTATTTTTAATGTTAAGTTCTGGAAAGTTCAAAAGGGCCCGTGAATGTAATCTTTACTGTGTAATTTTTATTTTTACACAGCAGTGTATAAAAAGGGAAAGGAGATTGTAAAGTTTTTTTTTCATGTGTAGAAGAACGAGTGAATGCACAGCAGTGCGGAAGTTGAAGAAAAGCCAGCAGAGGCAGAAGTGCAGAGCACAGTGTGATTTCTTTTGAAAGACAGAGAGGAGTGATTTGGACACTGCGTGTGAAGCAGTTCCATCTTTTGTAATCTCCCAGTAGTGGAAAGTTTTTCAGACTGTAATAGATTTTTATTTTTAATGAAATAGAAGTTTTCTTGTGCAATCTCTGTCTACCAGCAAACAAATTTTTGTTTGTATTTCTCTGTGTCAAAGGAGGGGAATTTCTATTCTCCTGTGTGTTTGGAATATTCAGAAATTCCAACATGGTATCGGAGCTAGTTCAGGCTCTTTGAAACTTTCAAAGAAGCTGAAGTAGAAGACCTGTTGCAGTGTTTCTCTCCAGCAGCGTGAAAAGCTCAACAGAAGTTAAAGGTCAAGTATTTCTCAAAGATAACAGAGTTGTTTTTTTGTCTAACAGAGTTTGTTCTTTCAGAAAAGGAAAGACAGTTTGTTCAAGTTTAGAGTTCAGTTTAAAAGCAATGGCTGGACCAAGCACTGGTATGAATCTTGGAAGTGTTCAGCTTCCACAATTTAATGGAAAGAATTATGATTATTGGGCCATTACCATGAGAGCCCTGTTTGTTTCACAAGACCTATGGGAACTTGTAGAAGATGGATTTACAGAACCAGCTGATGAGCAGGCTTTTAATGCCTTAACTCAAGCAGAGAAAGATGTATTGAAGAACAACAGGAAGAAAGATGCTAAAGCTCTCTTCTGTTTGTATCAAGTTGTAAGTGAGAGTGTGTTTCCAAGGATAGCAGCAGCTAAGAAATCCAAGGAGGCATGGGAAACTCTGAAAGTAGCCTATCAGGGTATGGAAAAAGTTAAGACAGCAAAACTTCAATTGCTGAGAAGGGATTTTGAAACTCTTTGCATGAAAGAGTCAGATAATGTGGACACATTTTTTACACATGTGATTGGGATTGTAAATCAGATAAGATCCCATGGAGAAACCCTTGAAGAAAGAAGGATTGTGGAGAAACTTTTGAGATGTTTACCCTCAAAGTTTGACGTTATTGTTACCACCATAGAAGAGACCAAAGATCTCTCACAGTTCACAGTGGATGAACTTCATGCCTCACTGATAACTCATGAACAAAGATTGAGCAGAGATGAAACCTCATCTCTTGAACATGCCTTCAAGACCCAAATGCCTTCAGGAAGAGGAAGAGGTCAAGGAAAAGGAAGAGGAAGAGGCAGAAGTCAGAACAGAGGTGGAAGGAACAGCCCTTCACATTCACATGGAAGGAGCAACAATGAAAATCAGAGCCACGGCCAATGCAGCAGCCAACAAGGTGGACACCAACACCAACATGCTCATGGACAGAGGTATGACAAATCCAATGTCCAGTGTCATTATTGCAAGAAATATGGGCACTATGCCAATGAATGTAGAAAGAAGCAAAATGACATGAAGAATAAGCAGAATGCTAATGTAGCAAAAGAGGAAAAGAACCCAAGTAATGTGCTGCTAGCCTGTAATGTAGCACAAGACAAAGAAGATGATGTTTGTTTCTTAGATTCAGGATGTAGTAATCATATGACTGGCAACAGAGCAATGTTTTCCAATCTAGATGAAGAAGTAAAATCTGAAGTGACCACAGGGACTGATACTAAGATCTCTGTCAAAGGGAAAGGCAGAGTTAGTATTCATGCAAGGAATGGGTAGAAGAAATCTGTTCCTGATGTGTATTATGTTCCAGGTCTGAAATGTAATCTTTTGAGTGTTGGGCAGCTCATAAACAAAGGTTACAATGTTATTTTCAAAGATGATGTGTGCACAATAAAAGATATACCTCCAAGCAAGAAAATTATTGCTGAAATACAAATGACCAGCAATAGGATGTTTCCACTCAAGCTCAACATTGACTTGAAGGGAAAAGGAAAGAATGTAGCAGCTGTAACACAAGAAGCCTTTCAGAAGGAAGCAAAGGATGAAAATTGGTTATGGCACCTGAGATTTGGACATCTCAATTTTGGAGGATTAAATTTGCTGCACAGAAAAGGTATGGTAAGAGTTTTACCATTGATTGAGAAGCCTGACAGCCTATGTGAAGGCTGCATCTTGGGAAAGCAACACAGAGAAAATTTTCCTTCAGGGAAAAGCATAAGGGCGAAAGCACCTTTGGAGATAATCCACTCAGATTTATGTGGGCCGATGCAGACAGCATCAGTTTCAGGCAGCAATTACATGCTGAACTTTATAGATGATTTCACAAGAAAAGTGTGGGTTTATTTTCTGAAATATAAGAGTGAAGTCTTTCAGAAATTTTGTCATTTTAAAGCTCTTGTAGAGAAACAGAGCAGGCTGTACATTAAAGTCCTCAGAACTGATAGAGGAGGAGAATACATATCAAAGGAATTTATGCGTTTCTGCAGAGAGAACGGCATACACAAGCAGTTTACCACAAGGTACACACCGCAACAGAATGGAGTTGCTGAAAGGAAGAATCGAACCATAATGGAAATGGTGAGAAGTATGCTAAAGGCGAAACACTTGCCGAATGAGTATTGGGCAGAAGCAGCGAACTGTGCTGCGTATATTTTGAATAGATGCCCCACAAAAGCAGTGATGAACAAAGTTCCAAAAGAAGCGTGGAGTGGCAGAAAACAGGGAGTCACCCACATGAGAGTTTTCGGATGCGTGGCATATGTACATATTCCTGATAAGTTGAGAAAGAAGTTGGATAGTAAGGGGGAGAAGTGCATTTTCCTTGGATATTGTGAAGACTCCAAAGGATACAGGTTGTATAACCCATCCACGAAGAATTTTGTGATAAGCAGAGATGTGCAATTCATTGAAGAGGAAGCATGGGATGGAAGCATTGAGAAAATAGTCAATGTTAAAAGATGTTTATCTCATGATGAAGATGAGGAAGATGTGGTTGAAATCAACAACCCATCTGTAGCACAACCTCCACCAGCACAAGGACAACAAGGAACACCTCAAGCAGCAGCGAGAACACCCTTGAGAAGAAGTGGGAGTGCATCACCAAGCACACCACATGGAGCAGAATTGAGTGCTTCATCAAGCACGAGTACACCAAGTGAACGAGGAACAAGGTTCAGAAGTCTTAGAGAAATTTATGAGCAAGGAGAAGCAGATGAAGGTATGAATTCCCTATTTGCTTTGTATTGTCAAGTTGATGATCCTATTCATTTTGAAGATGCTATTAAAGACAGAAAATGGATAGAAGCTATGGATGATGAAATTAAGGCCATAGAGAAGAACAAAACATGGGAGCTGGTTGATCTCCCAAAAGGTAAAGAAGTCATTGGAGTTAAGTGGGTCTATAAGACCAAGAGTAATGCTGAAGGAAAGATAGAGAGACACAAGGCTAGACTTGTTGTCAAGGGATATAAGCAGAAGCATGGAATTGATTATGAAGAAACTTTTGCACCAGTTGCAAGAATGGAGACAGTAAGAGCAGTGCTGTCCATAGCAGCACAAAACAAATGGAAAGTATACTAGATGGATGTAAAATCTGCATTTTTAAATGGAGTTTTAATGGAAGAGGTATATGTGGAACAACCTCTCGGATATGAGAAGAAAGGCCAAGAGCATAAGGTCTGCAAATTGAAGAAAGCTCTTTATGGGTTGAAGCAAGCGCCAAGAGCATGGTACAGTAGGATAGATTCCTATCTACTGGAAAATGGATTTGAGAAGTGTGAGGGAGAACCCACCCTCTACATCAAAGAAAAATATGGTAAGATGTTGATTGTTGTGTTATATGTTGATGATGTAATATTCACTGGCAATGATGATTATCTCAGTGAAAATTTTAAAACAGTCATGAAAGAGGAATTTGAAATGACTGACATGGGTTTATTGAGATACTCTTAGGAATAGAAGTAGAGCAAAGTGAAAAAGGGATTTTTATATCTCAAGCAAAATATGTGAATCAAGTTTTAGAAAGATTTAATATGCAGGAGTGCAAAGCTGCAATTACTCCCACAGTAATGGGATTGAAACTCAGCAGAGATGACAGCAGCAAGGATTTTGATCCAAGTTTATATAAAAGCATAGTTGGCAGCCTCATGTATTTGACTGCAACTAGGCCGGATATTATGCATGCTGTTAGTTTAATTTCCAGATTTATGGAGAAGCCAAAAGAAGCACATTGGCAAGCAGCAAAAAGAATTATGAGGTATGTTAAAGGAACTAAAAGATTTGGTATTTTATATACAGCTTCAGAAAATTCAGAATTAGTTGGATACACTGATAGTGATTGGGCTGGAAGTGTAGATGATCGGAAGAGCACTTCCGGTTATGTTTTTCATATGGGTTCAGGAGCCATTTCATGGGCTTCTAAGAAACAACCAATTGTAGCATTGTCTACAGCAGAGGCAGAGTATGTGGCAGCTACAGCAGCAGCATGTCAAGCAATTTGGATGAGGAGAATGTTGAGAAGTCTATGTCAAGAACAGATAGAAGGCACAGTTATTTATTGTGACAATAGCTCAGCTATTGCATTGTCAAAGAACTCAGTATTTCATAAAAGAACAAAGCACATAGACACAAAATTTCATTATATCAGAGAGTTAGTAAACAATGGAGAAATAATTTTAAAACATTGCAGAACTCAGGAGCAGTTCGCTGATATTCTGACCAAGCCATTGGGACAGAAGAGTTTTGAGTTTTTAAGGAAATGCCTGGGTATGATAGATAACCCGGCAGTTGAAATTAAGGGGGAGTGTTGGAATTTAATTTCCAACTGCCCAGAGAAGTCTGCAGGACAGGGAATTAATGAGAAAAGATTGAAAGGCGGCAGAGTTAAGTTTGATGGGAATTTTGACAGCAGCGAGTTGAATGCAGGAGCATTGGAAGAGCTGCATCTTATCTGCAGCAACAACCAACATTAAAATCTTCACCAAACAAATTAAACTCAGAAATTTTACCGCCAGATTGAAAGAGCCACGTGGAGAAAATATATTGCATCGCGTTGTTTTGTTGGGCTGGATACATTGCCAAAAACCGGACCCGAAATTTTATAGGGAGAAATTAATTTGAAATTTCGCATCACACCTTGGGCCTACGTCATCATTTAATTTTGGAACGCGAAATATTTTGCAATAGAATTTGGTTTAATTTTTGAAGTCCGTAAAAATTTTTCATAAAGGTTTTTAACCTTCGGTAAAAGTTTTTCTTACTAAGGTTAATATATATTATAAATATTTTTAATATTTATAATATATATATAAAGTGTTTTATTTTTAATGTTAAGTTCTGGAAAGTTCAAAAGGGCCCGTGAATGTAATCTTTACTGTGTAATTTTTATTTTTACACAGCAGTGTATAAAAAGGGAAAGGAGATTGTAAAGTTTTTTTTTCATGTGTAGAAGAACGAGTGAATGCACAGCAGTGCGGAAGTTGAAGAAAAGCCAGCAGAGGCAGAAGTGCAGAGCACAGTGTGATTTCTTTTGAAAGACAGAGAGGAGTGATTTGGACACTGCGTGTGAAGCAGTTCCATCTTTTGTAATCTCCCAGTAGTGGAAAGTTTTTCAGACTGTAATAGATTTTTATTTTTAATGAAATAGAAGTTTTCTTGTGCAATGTATGTCTACCAGCAAACAAATTTTTGTTTGTATTTCTCTGTGTCAAAGGAGGGGAATTTCTATTCTCCTGTGTGTTTGGAATATTCAGAAATTCCAACAAGAATAAATCCCCTTTTCTGCATACTACTCGAGCTACTTCCAATTTCAGTGGAAAATGGTACAGGCCCATCTCGGTGAAGTACAAAGCCAGATGGAAAAACAGAAGCATAATCACCTTCACCTTCTTCCATCACTATATGCATGGAAGCAATGTCGATAGGAGCACAAACAATAATGGACCCCCAAGCGTCGGTACAGCAATCCTGCAAAATGAATGCAGTGTGATCCATATCGGTACCCTGCAAATGTTGAAATAAACAAATTGACATATTAATGATAGGGTAAACAATTTATGGCATTAATCATGCTTCTTTCTCATTCCCCAAGTACTTCTACAAGTGTGCATTTGTTCAATATACTCTAATATTCAATGTTAAGATAACACTTACATTTGATGCGAAGAGGCTAACACTGGTCCGAGGATGTTGTCCCTTCACAATGCGAGTTATTTCTTTCTTTGGTTCACTGGTGGAGAGCATATAGCACTGCATTATTTGATCTTCAAATGTTAGTGACATATTCTTAGCATTATATACAAGTTGATCAGTGGAACAATTCTATCTTTAACTCAATTAAACCTGGCTTCGACGATTCAGATCTCGCAGGAAATCGAACAATTTCTGAGGAGTAACGGGAAGCCGGACTGAAGTGGCAGCACAGAGCAGAACACGGCCAGGCAACTCAGGGTTCTCCGCGTTCTTCCAGTTGTTAACCATCGATGGACACAGACTAGTGCAGAAGTCACTCGTGATTCGCTGAGCAAGTTTCAGCAAACTTTGCCGGCCTCTCTGATCTGGGAAAGCTGATCGAAAACCTAAATATTTTCAGATGAAAATAGCAGTCTCAATCAGATCTTACAAACGGTAAAAACAAAATTCATAGTAATGAAATATAAAGTTGATAGCCTTACCACTAGTATCTGCATTTATTTCCATGAGGAGAGCGAGACGTTCGCACTGATGCTGCAACGCTGACAGCCAACGCTGCGACCCAAACGCCAAACCGGAGCTGACCACACGACGATACAGGCTGAGGACACCACTATCGTCATAATCGATATGCTCTACCCAGGTAACCTGTTATACACATACAATTAATCATTCAGTCATCAATGAAAACGCGTAGCCAAGGAAGCAGGGATAATAATGCTTTAACATGGAATTACATTTGAACGACTGCCAGGGAGTTCCTCAATTATCAATCCCGATGGCTGCCTTTTGCAATTCACCAGAATTGACTTCTCTACTAAACTGTCCGGAGAAACATCTACGACGGCCCAAACGCGTGCACTGAGCTGCTTGCAGAACCTTAAGAAATAGAATCCTCTAACTGGACCAAGCGGTGAGAGAACATGGACTTCCATGTACATCTGTTATGACATGAGAGAACATGGAACCCTTTTAAGAAGAATCTAATCGGATTAGTTATTTTAGAGCTCAAATTTTTATGGAATACAATGTTGTTAAGAGATTAACATACCAATTGGAGTTCGCCGTTCCTGGTATCCCCTACACCACTGCATAAGACTTCCAATGTTGTGGCTCTGAAAACAATCGATGGAACATTTCCGCATAACATTTCTGAGTTGTATACAAAATTTCCGTTAGTACAATATTAGTAATTAGAATTCAATCAAGTAGGGAAGAAGATGAAGTGGCAGTTTGTTTACCTACCGCACTCATTAGTATGTCCACCAGATTCATACTATTCATAAGCACGGTCCCATCATGTCGGTTTGCTTCAGTTCTGTATCCCAACGGTTTCGTGAATTTTCGACGGTATTCATCATGGTTTAGGGTTTTCATTGTCCCGTCATGAGGATTTGGGATCCAGAGAGGGTGCTGCATCTGAGCCATTCTTATGAGCTCATTCATTGCTGCACGGGCAAGGCCTGCTGCTGAGGATTTGTCAACTATCCCACCTGGTGCTGCATTCTATAACTAAAACAGAAATCATTTTAACGAATTTTATACCAGCAAAAGTAAATGACTTTTTTTTGAAACTTACTTCTACATTCCCATTATTCATAAAATTCTCACACTTTTCAAAAGAAAACAGTAAAACACTGACCTGATATCCGGTTGGTTCAAAGGCGGAACAATGTTCACAAAAGAACCTCGGAAGACCCTTCACAACCGTTCACTGCCAACCTTCACAGATAGCGCGACACAATCGATCTAAAACTAAAGCAGAAATTTCTTAAGGAAGCGTCTGCACTTTTGGTTTCTATTGGTAACCCTGACGATCACCATATATATAAGCGGGAACCGCGTTCCATGAAGCAAAGAGGTTGATAAAAAATTATTTTTTAAAATGGTTATCGCCAATGATATTTATCTACAATTCTAGACCAATAATGTTTGCAAAAATTTAGGAAGTTACCGGATGTGCACCTCTATATAGATTTTGGGTTTTCAGTTATCTCGATCCTCACAACGGATATATCTCACTTTATTCTTAAATCACATTTGAAAATGTCTTTTTTTAATAATAATAATTTTGTTTAGGGTTTTCATTGTCCCGTCATGAGGATTTGAGATCCAGAGAGGGTGCTGCATTTGAGCCATTCTTATGAGCTCATTCATTACTGCACGGGCAAGGCCTGCTGCTGAGGATTTGTCAACTATCCCACCTGGACTTGCGGCTCGCAGTGCAACATCAACAGCAGAAAGTCCGTTCAAGAAATCGGAAGTGGGATTTGTAGCCGAATGCAGGCTGTGAAGATTGTTGACAGCAGAGCCACCAGATGTCACACTCGAAGTAACATTGTGTAGAGAAGAAAGCGACAACATTTCTGTATATGGTCTCCCACGCAATTTTTCCGCAGCAAGCTGCACAACCAGGACAAAGACATAGAATTACAGACACTAAAATATTTACTAACACACCAACGGACATAAACATATAGCCGAGTTACCATAAGAAAATTCAAGGCTTAATAAAAAGCTTTACTTTAATTAAACTAGAAATGCACCGGTTGCATTTCGAGAATGCCCTTGAATATTAATATTTCAAAGCTAAATTAAGTTTGAGGGGCAGTGGAACAAAACCTCATTTTTTAATATTGTGTTCTCCAACCGCAGCTGTTGTGTTGAAATTACTCTCAGCGCTGCTCAGTACAGGAGGCAACCACCTTCCAGTTTTGGGTGCAGAACTGTGCAGCTGAGCCGCTTACCATTTTCGTCTGTGCAGTCAACCTCAGCGCAATGATTTTTTCGATACGGAGAAATTGGAGCAGCCCGGACTTGAAATTTCAATGAAGCAGATTGAAAGAAAATCCCGCATCACACTTTTTCCGTACAGGATCGCCAAAAATCGGACCCGGGGAAATTTATGAAGCGGATTTAATAAAAATCCCGCATCACAATCTTGATGACGTCAGCAATCACTTTTGGCACGCGGAATTTTTATACAGTTTGGTTTAATCCTGTTTGGCGTCCGGGTCATTACATGGTCAAAGCTTGTTTTAATATTTGGTTGTTTAAACGTCATGTGAACAATCCCTTTATATATATGTTTTACATATATATATATCAAACGTGCATTGGAAAAGGAAAGGGCCGTGGGCCATATTCAAAACTTTGATTTTAGTTTTTTTTATTGTAAGTTTTTAAAGTAAGTTTTTATTTTAAAATAGTTTTTTTTATATAATGAAAAAAAGTGCTGAGGCATATTGAGTTAAAAAAAAAGGACCCGTGAGTTCGTATTGTAAGTTTTTATTTCTCACACAGCAGAAGTAAAAAGACTTGGAGAGCACAGCAGTGCAGAGTTCAGTTGTAAGTTTTATTTTTACACACAGCAGTGTAAAAATTTGAAGTGCACAGCAGTGCTTTCATTTTTGGTGAGACAGAGTATTTTTCCAGAGTGAAATTTTAGAGAGTGTGAGGTGTTTTGAACTGTGTTTTGAAGCAGTCAAAGTTTTTGTATTCCCTCAGGCAGAGGTGATTTTGTAACCAAGTTTTTTTTGAAGTTTAATGAAATAGTTTTACAGTGAAAAACTCTGTCTCCAGTGAAGAATTTTTTTATATTTTCTCTGTGTTGAAGAGGGGGAATTTTATTCTCCATTGTTGTTCTGGAATGTTAAATAATTCCAACATGGTATCGTAGCTAGTCCAGTGCTCTTTGAAGATCAAAGAAGTCAAGGAAAGGAGTTCTTTGTTGCGCAGCTTCTCCAACAAAGGTGAAGACTCACCAAAGAATCCAAAGGTATTTCTCTATACAGCTTTTTGAGTCATCTCGTCAATAGTGAGCCGTTTTACATACACAATAAGTTTTTTTTAATCATAGTTAAGAGTGCAGTAATGGCCGGAGCAACAAGCATCGGTATGGGTATGGGAAATGTCCATCTCCCCAATGTCTAATGGGAAAAAATTATGACTACCGGTCAATAACTATGAGAGCTTTATTTGTCTCCCAAGACTTATGGGAATTTGTTGAGGATGGCTTTGAAGAGCCAAAGCAAATGAAGAAGAGTTTGAAGATTTAAACTCAGCAGTAAAGAGAGTTGTCGAAGAGCAATAGGAAGAAAGACTCCAAGGCTCTTTTCTATTGTATCAAGCAAAGGCATGAGAGTGTGTTTCCAAGGATAGCAAAGCAAAGCCCAAGAGATCCAGAGAAGCATGGGAAACTCTCAAGATACCTATCAAGTATGGAAAGAGTGAAGACAAAGAAACTTCAGCTTGGTCGAGGAGAGACTTTGAGACTCTCCCGCATGAAAGGAGTCGTATACTATTGACTCATTCTTCACTCATGTGATTGGAATGGTCACACAAATAAGATCTCATGGAGAGACTCTTGAAGAGAAGAGGATTGTGGAGAAACTCTTGCAGGAGTCTACCCTCAAGATTCGATGTGATTGTCACCACCATAGAGGAGACTAAGGATCTCACAAAGTTCACAAGTGGATGAGCTACATGCATCATCGATGACTCATGAGCAAGAGATTGGGTAGGAGTGAAAACTCATCTCTCAGAACATGCCTTTTAAGACCCGTATGTCTTCCTGAAGAGGAAGAGGGCAAGGCAGAAGGAAACAAAAGAGGAAGAGGCAGAAGCTAACAGCAGGTGGAAGGAACAAAGTCGCAAAGAAATGCTCAAGGAAGGGGCAAGAATCCAAATCAAAGCATCAAGGCCAAGGCAAAGCAGCCCAAAGAGTGGTCGCTGAATGCACAAGGACAAAGGTATGACAAGTCCAATGTCCAATGTCACTATTGTAAGAAAATATGATCATTATGCTAATGAATGTAGAAAGAAGCAAAACAAGATATGAGAAGTAGAACTAGTGCAAAATTTCACTAGAAAGAAAATATCACCCAAGATAATTTGTTTTTGGCTTGTAATATGGTCGAAGAAAAGAATGAGGATTTATGGTTTCTAGACTCCGGTCAGCAGAACTACATGACAGAAACTTAGCAATGTTTTCATGCTAGATGAGAGTGTGACGTCACAAGTCACACTAGGGACCGATAGTAAAGTGTCTCGTTATGGGAAAAGGAGATGTAAATGTTTTAACAAGAAAAGGTGCAAAGAAAATCCATAGCAAGATGTCTATTATGTTCCAGGAATGAAGTGTAACCTCTTAAGTATTGGACAACTTGTTCAAAAGGGGTACAATGTATTTTTTGAGGATGATGTTTGTACCATCATGGACAAACCACCCAAACGACGTAATGTATCGTTGAAGTGAAGATGACAAGGAACGTAATGTTCCCTCTAGAATGAGAGCAAGATTCGAAAAATGAAGAAAAGATAGCAATGTAGCAGCAGAAAAGAGGCTATCCAAAGCGAACCAAAAGATGAAAATTGGTTATGGCACTTGAGATTTGGACATCTCAACTTTGGAGGTCTTAATTTGTTGAATAGTAAAAAGGAATGGTAAGAGGTTTACCATTGATAGAGAAGCTCTGGACAAACCTTTGTGAAGGTTGTATTCTGGAAACAACACAGAGAAAGTTTTCCTTCCGGAAAAGCATAAGGGCAAAGGCACCCTTAGAGATTGTCCACTCGTATGTGTGTGGACCGATGCAAACTCCATCGCTTGCTAGCAGCCACTACATGTTAACATTCATAGATGATTTTACAAGAAAAACTTGGGTTTACTTTTTTGAAAAAAACAAAAGTGAAGTGTTTTGAAAAATTTCTGCAATTTCAAAGCACTTGTGGAGAACCGCAGTGGGTCGCACATCAAAGTTCTAAGGACCGATAGAGGAGGTGAGTATATCTCTAAAGATTTTCTACGTTTTTGTAGAGAAAATGGTATTCAAAAGCAATTTACAACTAGATATACACCGCAAAGCAAATGGAGTAGCCGAAAGGAAGAATAGAACCATAATGGACATGGTGAGGAGTATGTTAAAGGCAAAGCATTTGCCTAATGATTATTGGGTCGAAGCCAGTACATTAGTGCAACATACATTTTGAATAGTGCCCTACAAAAAAGCGGTGATGAACAAAGTGCCGAAGAGGCATGGAGTGGCACAAAGCAAGGTGTCACACATATGAAAGGTTTTTCGATGTGTGGCTTATGCACACATTCCGGATCAGCCTAAGGAAGAAGTTGGACAAAGAAGGGGGAGAAAATGTATTTTCATTGGATACAAGAGGAATCCAAGGCCTACAGGTTATACAACCCATCCACCAAGAAGTTTCATTGTGAGCAGAGATGTACAGCCTTATCGAGAGGAAGCTTGGGATGGAAGCATAGAGAAAACTAAGTGAATGTTAAACATCGTGCTATCTCATGATGAAGAATGATGATGAGTTGGCTGAAATACATCCCCAAACAAATAAAGCATCAACACAAGAGCAAAGAAGAGACACCCCTTGAGGGAGAAATGAAAGTGCTTCTCCAAGCACACCACAAGGAGGAAATTCAAGTGCTTCTTCAAGTACTTTGTACATCAAGTGAAAGAGGTAAGAAGTTCAGAAATTTGAATGACATTTATGCACAAGAGGTAACAAATGAAGGTATCAATTCTTTGTTTGCTTTATATTGTCATGTTGAAGACCCTATCCACTTTGAAGAAGCTATTAAGGAAAAGAAATGGATAGAAGCTATGGATGAGGAGACTTAATGCCATAGTAAAGAAACAAGACATGGGATTTGGTTGAACTCCCAAAAGGTAAAGATGTCATTGAGTTAAATGGGTCTACAAGACCAAGAGTAATGCTTAAGGCAATAGAGAGACACAAGGCAAGGCTTGTTGTCAAAGGGTATAAGCGTAAGCATGGGATAGATTATGAGGAAATCCTTTGCACTGCTGCAAGAATGGAAACCGTGAGAGCAAGCGTGCTCCATAGCAAAGCACAAAACAAGTGGAAAGTTTACCAAATGGACGCGAAGTCAAGATTCCAAATGGATGTTAATGGGAAGAGGTTTACTGGAACAACCCTCTGGCCATGAGAAGAAAGGCCAAGAGCACAAGGTATGCGAAATCGAAGAAAGCTTCTTATGGGCTCGAGGCGCCAAGCGCTAGTGGTACACAAGAGGATAGATTCATATCTACTGGAAAAATGGTTTTGAGAAGTGTGAGGGAGAACTCATCTTCTACATCAAAGAACAAGATGGTAAAATTTTGATTGTAGTCTATATGTTGATGATGTTATTTTTGATGTGTAATGATGATTGCCTTTTATTGAAACATTTTAAAACAAATCATGAAGGAAGAATTTGAAATGACTGATATGGGTTTGTTGAGATACTTCTCGAGAATAGAAGTAGAACAAGATGAAGATGGGATTTTTATCTCACAAGGTGCAAAGTATGTTAATGAAGGCTTGAAAGCATGACATGCGGTGAGCAAAGCACCGCATCACTCCTACGTTGAAAGGATTAAAACTCAACAGAGAGGGACAAGACAGCAAGGACTTTTGATCCCAGTTTGTACAAGAGCATAGGTTGGCAGCTCATGTATGTGACTGCAACTAGCTTCAGACATACGCATGCCGTTAGTTATGACTTTCCAGATTTCATGGAGCCAAAGGATGCACGTATGCAAGCAAAAGAAAAGAGAATTTTGAGGTATGTTAAAGGTGGCCTAAAGGTTTTGGCATTTTGTGCCACTTCAGAAATGTATCGTATTTAGTTGGACACACGACGCTGGATACGCACGGAAGTGTAGATGATCTAAGAGCACTTCGGCTATGTTTTTCATATGGGTTCAGCGGAGCTCATTTCATGGGCTTCTAAAAACAACCTATCAGAAGCATTGTCTAAGGCCCAGAAGTGTAATATGGCAGCCCATGTTGTTGTTTGTCAGCACGGATGAGGAGGATGTTAAAAAGTTTGTGCCAAGAGCAAAGTAAAAGGAACAGCTGATTTATTGTGACAATAGCTCAGCTATTGCATTATCCAAGAATTTCGTGTTTCACAAGAGAACGAAGACATTGATGCCACAGTTTCATTACATCGTGTATTCAGTAAACAATGGTGAAATCTGTTTAAACACGTGGTGAACCTGTGGAGTGTATTTTGCGTACATTCGACTAAGCCATTGGGGCAGAAGAGTTTGAGTTTTTTGAGGAAATGTTCCGGGTACGACCGATAACCTGCTGAAATTTAGTGGGGAGGTTGAAATTACTCTCACACAGCCAAGATGTGGAGGCAATGCATCAGCTTTGGGTGCAGAATCAGGTAAACTCGAGGCCGCTTTACTATTTCTTTGGTTTCAGGTACTAACTCAACAAGAAGAATTTTTCTGGTTACCAGAGAAATTGGAGCAATTTCCGGACTTGAAATTTCAATGAAGCAGATTGAAAGAAAATCCCGCATCACACTTTTTCCGTACCAGGATCGACAAAATCGGGATCCTGTGGAAATTTATGAAGGATTTAATAAAATCCCGCATCACAATCTTGATGACGCGTAATCACTTTTGGCACGCGGAATTTTTATACAAATATTTTAATCCGTTTTGGCGTCCTAGTCATTACATGGTCGTTTGTTTTAATATTTGGCTGTTTAAACGTCATGTGAACAATCCCTTTTTATATATATGTTTTACATATATATATATATCAAACGTGCATTGGTGAAAGGGCCGCAATATATTCAAAACTTTGATTTTAGTTTTTTTATTGTAAGTTTTTAAAGTAAGTTTTTATTTTAAAATAGTTTTTTTTTATATAATGAAAAAAAAGTGCCGAGGCATATTGAGTTAAAAAAAGGACCCGTGAGTTCGTATTGTAAGTTTTTATTTCTCGTTGCATTGCAGTGGCGGTAAAAAGACTTTGGAGAGCACAAGCAGTTGCGTAGTTCCAATGGTAAGTTTTTTTTTACACACAAGAAGAAGCAGTAGTAGATTTAAATGGCACAAGAAGCATTCATTTTCGAAGAGACAAACAGTATTTTTCAGAGTGAATTTTTAAAGAGTGTGAGTTGTGTTTTTGAACTTTGTTTTGAAGCAACAAAGCATTTTGTATTCCCTCAAATGAGGTGAATTTGTAACCAAGTTTTTGAATTTTAATGAAATAGTTTGCTGTGCTGAAAAACTCGTTCAGTGAAGAATTTTTTTATATTTTCTTTGTGTTGAAGAGGGGGAATTTTATTCTCCATTGTTGTTCTGGAATGTTAAATATTCCAACATGTTGCACCTCAAAATGCATCTCCATGAGCATGGCAGGTCCTCCACCATTGTAATAGCTGCAGTTCTTCATCGCTTCTTTGAGAGATCAATTTTCCATTTTATATCTTTCGATTTCTCCCCTCACTGTACCGTTATCGCGACGCTCTTTTTGAACCTATCAGTCCAAAAGTTAGCAGATGAGAGAAATGAAACAGAAAGAAAAAAGAAAGATTTAAAGAGTTCGCTGAATTTCCATGACTTTGTGCAGGAGTGTTTTACGGTGAATTTCCATGACTTTGTGCAGTGTGTTTTAACCCTAATGACCATAAAAATATAACTGCATACCTTCACCTTTGCGCGAAAGTTTTGGATCCAAAACCTTATTTGCCTGTCCTCAAGACGCAATTTTGTACTGAGTTGTTGTCGCTGCGTTTTGTTGGGATGGGGGGTTTTCCCTTAAAAACCTGAAAACAACGAACCCAAATGAACTTCATCCGGAAAACTACCGTGCTTGACAAAAAACCCAACTAAAACAAGAATGGTTTCATAACTTACTTCTCCATTTCCTGTATCTGTTCAGGAGTGTGCCTGTGTTTCTTTCTTTCAGGTTGACTGCCCACTTGATCATCCCCGGATCGCTTCGCTTCCGCATTATCTCTGCCAGACCTACTCTCATACTCGTCATCGATGTTCATTCCCGATTGTGTGTGTGGACTACTGTGCCTTAATTCCGTTTGCCTTTTTCCAAGTGTGTGGGCTACTGTGTCCTTCAATGAAAGCCTTCCAATTGCTTCTTACTGTCCATTAGTAACAGAGAGAAAGAGGGAGAAGGATGCTCTCCATTCTCTCTCACCCGTCTCGGTCCTCAAACCAAAGACTGAGTTCAGTGTGTTAAAAAAGCTGCTCACACTTATAAATACCTCTGAGGCTGAGGCTGTCCTAGCAAAGGTTGGCAGTAAGCAGTGGAGAAAAGTTGGTATAGGCTAGGGTATGCCCTGTGCATGAGATTAAGCCATAGTTTTTTTGACTTGCACTGCCAAAGCTACAGTAATTATGTTTTTTGTATTCCCTTTGTTACAGAATCAACTCTGTTCTTCTGCAAACAAAAGACCAGTTAGGCCCCTGCTTGTCTTTTGCTTCGCTTTTTTAACACACTGAACTCAGTCTTTGGTTTGAGGACCGAGAAGGGTGAGAGAGAATGGAGAGCATCCTTCTCCCTCTTTCTCTCTCGTTACTAATGGACAGTAAGAAGCAATTGGAAGCCTTTCATTGAAGGACACAGTAGCCCACACACTTGGAAAAAGGCAAACGGAATTAAGTCACAGTAGTCCACACACACAATCGGGAATGAACGTCGATGACGAGTATGAGAGTAGGTCTGGCAGAGATAATGCGGAAGCGAAGCGATCCGGGGATGATCAAGTGGGCAGTCAACCTGAAAGAAAGAAACACAGGCACACTCCCTGAACAGATACAGGAAATGGAGAAGTAAGTTATGAAACCATTCTTGTTTTAGTTGGTGTCAAGCACAGTAGTTTTCCGGATGAAGTTCATTTGGGTTCGTTGTTTTCAGTTTTTTAAGGGAAAACCCCCATCCCAACAAAACGCAGCGACAACAACTCAGTACAAAATTGCGTCTTGAGGACAGGAAAATAAGGTTTTGGATCCAAAACTTTCGCGCAAAGGTGAAGGTATGCAATTATATTTTTATGGTCATTAGGGTTAAAACACACTGCACAAAGTCCTGGAAATTCACCGTAAAACACTCCTGCACAAAGTCATGGAAATTCAGCGAACTCTTTAAATCTTTCTTTTTTCGTTCTGTTTCATTTCTCTCATCTGCTAACTTTTGGACTGATAGGTTCAACAAGAGCGTCGCGATAACGGTACAGTGAGGGGAGAAATCGAAAGATATAAAATGGAAAATCGATCTCTCAAAGAAGCGATGAAGAACTGCAGCTATTACAATGGTGGAGGACCTGCCATGCTCATGGTGGAGGACCCTGCCATGGTGGAGGATCCATCTTAACCCCCGATCTATCTAGAGGCATCAAATCTCTAGAGGTGCAAACCTCTTTTTTTGAGTGCAAAACTTGAGGAAAGGTTTGCACTTTGAAAGTTTTGATGTCTCTAAGGGCTTGATAGATCCAGTAGTTAAGATGGATCTTCGATGGTTTTTACACATTTAGAAATAGATTCTTGAAATCATTTGTTTCGAGAGCCCCGACAAAGTTTGAGGTAAGGAAGAAATTAAATCATTCTAATTCGGTGGTGTTTTGCTCAAGGTAGAAATTAAATCATTCTAATTTGGTGGTAAGGGCGATTTGTTACACATGATCGCATTCATGGAGTCGAAGTAGATGAAAAGGTAAAAGAAAAAAGTAGGAAAAAATTAAAAATGCAGGAGCAAACCAAATCAAACCTAAAAAATCTATCCCAGCTTAGGAATGTGAAATCATGAAATCATTTCCGTCAAATATTATTTTGAGGCAAGGCAGTAAATTAAATCATTCTAATTTCTTGGTGTTTAGTCAGAAATTAAATCATTCTAATTTGGTAGTAAGAGTGATCCATTACACACGATCGCATCCATGGAATAGAAGTAGATAAAAAACGTAAAAGCAAAAAAGTAGGAAAATTTTAAAATGCAGGAGAAAATGAAATGAAACCTAAAATTCTCCTTTCTCCATTAATTAAAAATGTAGGAGAAAATAAAATCAAACCTAAAATTCTATAGCACTTCGTACAGCTGAAATCTTTTTTTCCATTATGCTATTGCAGTCGATCGTGAAATCCTCCTAAAATTCTATAGCAGCTTCGTATAGTGAAATCCTTTTTTCACTAAGCTATTGTAGTTTGTACCGTGAAATCCTCTCTCCATTTGCCAGCTCCACTCTTCCTTTCTCCATTCGTGATCACAGCTCGTACACAATTCCACTCTTCCTTTCTCCATTAGGCTATAGCAATTCGTACTCAAATCCTTTCTCCATTAGGCACAGTCTCCACTCTTCGCACCATCACGTAGATTCTTCCTCACAAATACAATTCACACTTTATTTGTGTTAAATTTATATATCTACGGGAGATAAGTGATTTTTTCATTAGGGCTAACATTACATTAATTAGATTAAATATTAAATATTAAATGTTAAACACTACTTTTACATTTACGTGTTTACATGAGATAGTCAATGCATGTAGTGTATTCAAATACAAACCTCCCTAATCAAAATTTATTAATATTAATATTGTAATATATTAATATGAATATATAATTAATAATAGTATTAGTATTAATATTTTAATATTAATATTAGGGTATTTGGCCCTTTAGGCTTCACCCAAACTATGGTATTTGGCCCATAGCATTTAGCCCATGGTATTAATAATAATTTATTCTATGGTATTTGACCCATACCCTTCAACTAAATAAAACCTCATTTTTTGCATTTTCCTAAATATAAAAAGGTTTATGGACTAAATATAAAAAAGAGGTTTTATTTATTTACCATACCTTTAATTTATTTATATTTTTATTTATTTACCATAACTCCGGAGTAAGTATAAAAAAAAGTTTTATTTATTTACCATACCTCCAATTTATTTATATTTTTATTTATTTACCAAAAAAAGAGGACTTTTTTTATATTCCACCCCAAGGATTTGGTTTCTAACCAAATTAATGTATGAGAACCCCCTGCCGATTTATCTGCAAGAGACACATCAAATTGGTATATGAGACCCCACAACAATTTGACTCGCTAACCAAATTTGGTGTAGACGTCCCGTCACGCTACAAGTGAGACATCAAATTGGTATATGAGAACCCCTTTGTTTGTGGGACAAGGGGTCCACCTCCGTGCACGGATTTGAATGATATCAAAAATTGCGAAGAGACTCGCTGTTTGTTTGTAGATGGGCAGGTGTCACAGGGCCGATTTGATCGGTGATTTTGAATGATAATTCAAATTTCTGTGGGACATGGGGAAATTGCGTAGGTGAGCAGGTAGGATTTCAGATACCAAATTAGAGACTATGTGACATGTAGGCCGGTAGATGCATGCCACAGGATTTGTGCTCAGTGATTTGAATGATGTATCCAAATTGGTGTGGTGTGAGACTTGTCTGTGGGACATGGGGAATCGGGTGTGGTGTGAGCCCCATGTCCCACAGATTTGTTCAATGCATTTGACTGACGACTCGAAATGCAGGTAGGAGACCCTCTTGTTTGTGGGACATAAACAAATTGGTGCAGGCATGTCTCACTGCAGGACTTGACTCATGACTCAAATGATGCATCTATGTAGAGACCCCTTGTTTGCGGACATGGGGCAGCAAGACAGGTGAGCCTCCATGTCCTGCGATTTGATCGAGGCTATACGCAGGCTACTGCATACAGTACTCTCAAACGTTGTTTTGTGACATGTGACTTCTCTAAGGAGGAAATCAAGAAACATGCCTTACATTGTAGTCACCTCAGTTTTATATTACATTTATTACCTGCATTTCCTCATCATCAATAATGGCTTAGAGTCAAATTAGAATATATTGATATTATAATAAACAATTATGGTGTAGGAAATCATTGATGAAATGACATTTTCGAGTAGAAACCCACAATACATTTTCAACCAAGATTATAAATTCTGTGTTGTTTAGAATATATTTTTGAATGCATAAATAGATTCACACCCTAAAAATCCATGAACACTTGGAATAATACAAATTTAACATCTTAAACTCAAATTTTTAAAAATCTCTAAAATAAACAAAAACAAAAAATATCATATATAATTTATAATTTAAAACTCAACAATTATTATCTATATAAAAAATTTAGTAATAAATGAAAAACATTTTTAATGTAAATAATTAAAAACACACAATTTACAATATAAATTATTATATTTAAAATGAAATATTAAAATAAATTATGATTACTTAAATAAAAGTAAAATATATTTTTAAATTTGAATTAAATACTTTGACTTCAAAATATATCCCCCATAGGATAAAAAAGATAATATAAACATAATTTACAAAACAATTTATTATATTTTAATTTAAATATCATATTAAATGGCATCTATTTAAAACTTAAAAAATTATATTTTCAAATTATTTCAATAATTTTTACTTTTTGCATATGCTCACATGATATGATCAATTTCTCACATTTTGCATATGTGACATATATATATATTGATATGAAAAATTCAATAGATAAATATTGTCTAACTCTAAAGATTACTACAAAGACATTAATTTTATTTGAAAGTGGATTTTTTTAAATAATATATAATTAATTTTTTATTTCTCCAATAAATTTCTATATTGTAATTACCTACTCCCAATAACATAAATCAACGACTTTAATACCTTATCTAATGGTACCTTTATTTATTCCTTATCTAATGGTATTTTTATTTATTGTGAACTTAATTAATTTATAATTTTATCATAATGTATTATGATTTTCGAAGTTTTTTCTACTGAGTTTTCTAGTCTAATTTCCTTAAAATCTAGCACATATTTATTAGAAAGAGTGTGAGCGAGATATCCACATTCCAAGTGCTCTACTCGTTTTATAGTGCTAAAATTAGAATAGTGTAATGAGAAAACTGATTTAAACATCATAGATCAGAGATTTCTACCACATATTTTTCTTCTGCTGCATTCTCGCTCAAAACTCTACATCCTATAAGACAAACAAGCTAGATAAGCATTGTCCTTTTTAATACCTACAGAAAATAATATCTACAACAAATAATGAAGGTAATATCCTTTTTTCCTTGGGGAATTTCCAATGCTCCACTGCTACTAACTGCTTAATATGCTAAGTAAAGAAACTCTAACCCAACCCTCGTGTTTCGACGCATGATGGTAACTTAGCTAATAGATCCAAGAGAAAATTTTGAAGACATATTCCGTAGACCTATCTCGACACCGAAGCTCCTCAAACTTTGTAGTTCCAAGAACCTAATCATTTAAAATGGTATTAACATGTGGCCTTCCTTCATATGAAGTATGACTTTGTTTCCTATGGGCTGGGTAAGGGTTTACCATCGTGCACTTCAGAGGCGCATTTCGACACTCCATGTTGTAACAACTATACACCTCAGACATATTAAAAAAATAATCTTCTTTTTTACCTTTAGAAATAACACCTTATCGAGTTGTAGCCAAATTAAAATATTCAAACATTTACATACATGATTATGGTATAATGAAAAGAATATATAATCACCGATTCTTAACAAAGCGTTTGGCATGCATCTTATTTGACTCATATTTATAATCCCGCTTCTTCATTTCCATATTTAATATAGACATTGATCGCTATTATCACGTGGCAGATTTTTACCACATTAATCATTTGATTTAAATCATTAACTCTAGCACGACCGCTTATTATCAGAAATCACTTTTTTGCATACAGAACGCTTGATACTTGTCCAAGGATTTCCATTTCGCCTATCTAAGTCATCCATTACGAGTTCAGATCGACAAAGGCTAGACGCGATGGGTTAGGTACATTCATCTCAGCTTGGGTATTTCATTGCCGTTGGAATCCAGGCCTTCGAGTCAGTAAATTTCTATTATTTTAGACGCATGTCATTAGTACCAGATCGCTCACATTGTTTATTGGAATAATGCCATCCATTTTCGACGTTCTCTTTAATCTTTCCATGAAATCTATTTTGCTCATTATCGCTGAATTTATTGTATAGTTCTAGTTCTCTTCTTGTTACCTGAATTCTTCTAGTTTGATTTTTAGGTTCCAAAGAATGATTATATCGATGTATATGTATGTCTTTCGCCAGTAGTTGTGAAATTCTTTGTTACATGAGGTTCCCATGATTTCTGCCATCCCTACTTCGCCTGTGGTTGCTCCTGGGATTCTGTTTACATGCTTTCCTTTTATTTACATATGGTCAGCAGTATTGTTTTCGGGGTTGATTCTCACTTTTCTAGTTTGTTGTCTATGTTAATTTTCAATGAAGCTGACAATTTGCCGCTTATTTTCTTCACAATCTCTTCATATGTTTCGTGTTGTATGAAATGGTGTTTTATTTGCCTTTGTGTTATCAATGAGCTGTTATACACTCTTCAGAGGTTAATGTTCGATACAGAGTTTCTCTCGCCATTTAGGGTAAATTCGCCTATTCGTTTATACAAGGGGTTATGAGGCTCACCCTATTGTGTTCCATTCCCGTAACCTTCCTTTCGCATGCCTATTCCATATGCAACAAGTGCAGGATTGGCCTTTCCAAAGTCAAATATGCATTCATCATTGTATTCACGAATCCATTATCTTGCTTGGCTCTTGGTAATGTTCCACGTGAGACATCGCTTTCTACCGGTCTCAATGTAAGATGTAATAAATTTTCTGTTATGGTTACCTAATAGTATTAGATTCTTAATGTTAAATTTTTTATCTAATATTGTATTCATTATTCAAATTTTTTTTTTGTAGCCGAAGACTTTTTAAATATTCTATTTCGCAAATGTATATATATGGTTTCAAGTTTTATTTAGTAGATGTTTTCATTTCTTTTGTTTCATGTTTTTCATATATTTCATATGTTTCATCTAAATGATATACGTGAATGTTATTACATATTATTTTTAATTACGTTTATATTGAATTATTCATGTTTTTCGATGTCTATATTGGCTAATTATCGCTTCCTTAGTTTCATCAATTTGCATTTGTTTCATTAACTGATCTAAGAACTTAATTTATCTCCATTCTGACTATTTCACTATCTCATCTCGATTTGAATTGACCTACATATTAACTCGTGAAATTTCTACCTGATTCGTCATTTATCGCTGAGCTACATTGATTCCATTAGTCTAATGGAAAATATACTTGTATCCATTCAGTCAACTAAAGGGATTTACAATAAATCCAAAATCAAAATCCTAGTCACTAAAATCAACAGTTAAATATGGGAGAGCCAAATTTTTAGAAAGGCTAGATCCTGCTTAAAGGGGGTTTATGGCTCATAATACTTTGCACCAAAAGCAGCACCTAGTGAAATTACTGGAGTGATAATAGTAACATGCCGTTTAAGCCTAGAAACTGAATGACGCCAAGAACGGAGCTCGAGTAATGCAACATGAAACAATGGGAAGAAAGAAAAGGAAGAATGCCCAAGACAGTTTCTATCTGCCAGGAGCTGAACGGGTTGTGTCTGCAGATACATGTCCGCACAAAGGAATCATGGGAGTAGCAAAGACATGGAAAATACACATTACAAATTGTAGAATATTTCTGAGAGGTTTTGAAATTCTGCAATGAAGGAGATTATAAGATTATCAATTTCATGAATCGGTCATGCTTGTAGTAAACAGTTAAAAATTATGGCTAAGACATTAAAAGAAAATCCATGATTCAGCAGGTCCCTAGATATTAGTTTCCATTTAAATTTGATGTTGCAGTAGCAACCATAAGAAATAAGTGATTTGGAAAACACATGGCTGATGAATTGATGAGGCAGGGATATACGTAGTCAGCGATCCCACTTGTTCAACTTCAAAATCTCAGTTTATATTTCAAGATGTTGAGGCAGAGGTTGATCGAGAGAAACATGATGAGACGGAATTAGTTACGCAAGGGTCAGTAGATGGCTGAGAAGAGCATGAACATCAAGTGAGCAACAACAATGTCTCCACAATAATCAAAGGTTCAAAATTATTACGCAATAAATTCTGTCAATTATACCGCGATTGCAGGATGATTAAGGAAATCAGAGTGTAATGTTAGTAACTACCCATGTCTCTAGCATGCACATGCATGAACCGCTCGATATGCGTGGCTAGATAGTGGTTGCAAGTGAATCATTATGATTATGCACAGAATTCTGTTTGCAACTTGGGGATTATACATTTGATGTATAGGGGTGAGTGGTCAAGATTTACTGTGTTTACTGTAAGCCAAAGACACCGAGAGGCATGCGTTTCAAGCACTTGATAGTGTTGGTAAATTGCTGTTGAAAGGGATATAGAGTTATTTTAAGGGAAAGAATGTGTTATTTATGAATTCCAAGAAATCATCCCATAACAGCAGTTCAAATGATGAGTCACACTCTTCCTATTATTATGCAGCTAATGACATGTTTTTACAATTGCATCTTCTATTCATTGCTGGTTATGGAACTTGCTTATACTTACTTCCTCGCTTACATTGTTGCAAGAGATGAAGCCAGAGGATAATCTAGTCTCGCTATAATTTCAGTAGTGTCAAGAATCTGTGAAAATGACAAGGAATGTTTTCAAAATGAGCTCATACAAAGACAAAACAATTTGAATTGCATGTTGACTCTGTGTGACTATGAGAATACATTTAATTGGGTGAGTTGCTACTCAATTTCTCTATTGAAATTCAAAGGCAAAGACTTAGCATAGGAATCTCACAAAAGGTTAATGCATATCATATCGCGGTGAGAATATGATTCTAAAGCATTCCATGATTCACGCAACAAATGCACAAGCACAATTTATACAGATACACATCAGAGTAGAATGGCAAGTAGAGAAAGAATAAAATACTCATGCATGACAGTGGCTACAAGCAAAGAAAGAAATGCATCTAATGAGATTAGTTTAACGAAGCTGCATGTTATTCATGTGATAAATAGATCTGGTTGTTAAAGAGTGCGATGAACATTACTAGAAGAAGCACGGTCACGTTTATCATGCAAGATATTTCAGAGTTTTTGGATGTGTATTCTATGCATTACCTGCCTAAGGTCATTATACTAGATGATCAAAGTGAGAAATACATATTTATCGGTTATATTGAGTACAAGTTTACAAATAAATAAGACAATACTCACCCAAGATGTTGTGTTCAAAGAAAGAGTCATGGAATGGAATAATGTATTTGGTCAGTCACGGAGGAAGAGATGGCAAAGGAGTAGGACTGCAGTAGACACTAAATGCAGTCACACTAAGTCATGACTCCAAGATTTTCTATGTGAATTCAGCCTCCAAAATAGGCAAAGAGACAACGCCTTAGAAATAGTTACTGGTGTGGTTCCACAAGATACATAAATGAAAAATTCTTGATGATAATACTTACAAAACCTCCTCTTTATATAGAGTTCCATGTGGCCATAATGTATCCTAGTTACACCCTAGCCGAATTCCACAATAATTTGGGTGAACAATAATAACAAAGCAAATATATACACACACACAGTAAGCCACTCACACAAGGATTATACTAGTAATATAGGGAATTGAAACGTGTTGTCTCAACAATTTCTGAGTAGGGGCCGTGCTTCGTATAAATCTCATCCTCCATGTAATACTAAGACATGAGATTACTGGAATCATCGACTCTGCATCGCCGAGTTCTTACTTCCCATGAACTTTCACATGATTTTCCTCATCGTTCTTGAAGAAGTTTGAACTGAAGATTTCATTTATAACCTTCTTTAAGCATTTAGAAGATCGCACTCAGCTACAAGCAGAAGTCTACTTGTATGCCATAGTACATCTTACCATCACATATACTTGGCTTATTAATTTATTATCTTTATTAGCTTGTTGAGGGACATTTGTTTGTATGGTTGTAGCTATAGTCAATTAATCTTCATATCAAAATTCTCTTCTCAGCAGATACATCTTCTATCGTTTCATTTATTTTATGCCAAATTCAGCTAAAATTTTCTAAGAGTTGGAGAATTTGCCGGCTGCCGATGTATCTTCATCGCTTGGAATCTTCGGTTTTCCTTTAAAGATGATGTGATGGATGGTGGATGATATCCATGTTATTAAATGTATTTGTCAGCAGCATGGAGCGAGTGTTATACCACATTCAACGAGAGGTAATCTCATCTATTGTGTTTGTTTATTTATTACAAAAATCTAAGATATCCACTGTGTCATTTATTTGCTTCATCTAGGCCTAAATTACTGATTGAGATAAGATGAGCTATGAGCATCGGTGCACCTAAACATGAAAATAACTCGCCCAAAATTCCATTAAAATGGATCTTCGTCAGCTTGGCTTTCCATGTAGCTTCTTTGAATTGGCGTCTCATAATGTAGTAGTGAATTCGTATTTCTTTAAATGGATGAGATAATGCATAAAGTGTGCATACTTGGTAAGAGACACTAATAATTAATGATGACACTCTTTCCTATTGACTTGTAGAACTTTGTGATAGGCCCATTGAAACTTCTTCCTAACGTTGACCTCTGGAATGGATAAAGGTCAGAGAGGTCCTCGCTTAATTGTCTCAACTTTATTTTGCCGAAAAATTCGCCAATAAACTTTGAATATCAGATTATTATCCAAAATTATTTTCATTCTCAAGTGGTAGTTTTGTAAAATTGCAGGGTCCTTCCGCGATGAAGTGTGCAATTTGCAAGAATCTTTTAGTTGGGAATTCCCATGTATTTGTACTATAAGGAATAATTTTCCACCCAATGTATCAGATGTATTAGATCTTGCCATGTCTGATGATGTCCATACATTTTCTTCATTTCATCTTGCTTGCTATCAATTCAGTTGAGCACAGAAATGGCATGTGCAATTTTCCATCTTCATCTTTGCATATTTAAATTTCCTTTATTGCCAGTCATAATCTCCAATACTTTGCATTCCATTTCTTACGCTCTTCAAGATAGTCTTTGTTCTAAAGTGTTTTATAGGATTATCATGATATTCTTATCTGAAGTGTCAGCCTTCAGGTCACTTCCTTAAAAAATTTCAAAGTCAAAATAGCACTACCCATTGAGGCATCACATTCCATAATAAAGGTTTTGTGAAGTTTGGCGTATAAGACAAGGTTAGCCATTGCCTCTTTAATATAAATTAAAGGTGCCTTTAGTTAGTTTCAGGAGTCCATGAAAGGCATCTTCTTCTCAATACGTTTTTAGAGGTATTGCTATTCTCCATACTTCTGACAACCTGCTCAGCACCTGAAATCTCAAGAATCGCTATATTGTGGGAACTTCCATTCCTTAATGGCTTTAATTTTTTTAGTGTCTATTTTAACAGATACAATATGACCCACCTCTCTGCATTCCAAAGAAAAATTTGATGGGTTTTTCATATATCATTTCCCGCACAGTTTGAGCATTCCTTTCACCATGTTTCCAACACGACTTTCCAAGACCGCTATAGATTATTATCATCAAAATACTAGCAAAATTCTCTAAGGAAGGGTTCTGGAATTATCACCTGAAATAGAAGGTGAATTGCAAGGCCAAAGGCATGACTAAAATTCATAATGATTCCAACAGCATTTTTGGAATATCTCAGCCTTCATTCTAATTTGATGATATCCCCGAATGGCTTATTCAATCCTGCAAAATTTCAAATTGCTCCATGTAATTCATCCAATAATTGCCAATCGAGAAATTTATCTAATGGCATTTACTGAGCTCCCTATAATCTGCATTACTACCATGATCCATCGTGTACTCAATACAAGGTATAAAGAGAAAGAACTTTCCAGGTTGAATTATACCGCCTCTAACATTCTCTAAGAATCATACGCTCTTTTGGATGTAAGGATATAAGGATCGATACCAACATTTCCTGAATCAGGGGCATGATCATGATCATAGTCTCAGGAGTTTCCTAGCATCTTGAATGATTAAAGACTTGCTAGACCAAGAAACAGATTTTGATGCTGGAACATTCAGCACCATAACAGCAATTATCCTCGCTTTATTCTTTGTATATTTTCTGTCATTAGGGACTAGAGACATTATCTTCCTGTTTTCCACACACTCGCACCTGACTTCCTTCTCTGAAAAATTCAAGAAAATTTCAGGCTCAGTTAATACCAAAATAACCATTGCAATTTCAGTGTTCACAATTCCTCCTGTAGAAAGCGTTGACCAGTCAATACATATATACTGGAGATATATATTTTCTGCATAAATTTGTACTTCCATTTTTTGCAAATTCATTACTGACATTTCAAGTGTTGGGTATAGAAACAATTTAATTTTCTGGTTATCTATTAATGAATAGCAAATTATAAGTGTTGCTCTTAAATTTCACTCAATTTCTTTTCTTCTTTCGATATGTATTTATATTATATTTTGTGAGTGTAATTACAAGCATTACTATGGTTGTCGGGATTCATTTCTTCTTCTAGTGTTATTCTCGTGTATATCTCTTGTTATTTTCTTCATATCTATAAAATTACTTTTCAACATTAATAGTGTATTGCTATTACACCGAGCAATGCCATTCTTCTTTTCTCCAATTTTTGTAGTACACCTTGCAGGCTGTGAGTTCCAGGCGTAGCAATATTCTCTTATATAATTGAGTGGTAGGGTTGTCGCCATAATTTTGCATTCAAATTTTCTTACAACTTGAATTTTCCAATGAATTGCCTGTGAATCTCATGTTCTATCTCTTTAAAGTGCCTATGAAGAGACATCATATGTTCCTCTTAATATTACTGCCACTTATATTCACTTGAGTTCAATAAAAGAATTCATTCGCTTGTTTGCAAGATTTGAGTTAATTGGAAAGAAAGAAGGTGCTGTTTCTGTATCCTTTCATAATGCTATCATTTCTCCATAGGAATTGATTATGACAATTTTACTGAGTCATCACCCATTGATACCAGCAAAATGTATCTTGTTCTAAATTTAAAGTTGCAATGCGTGCACTGTGTGTGTTTTGCACGTTATGGAGATCAAAATATTGCTCCACTCTAGGTATCCATGTTACACATCCTCTCCATCAAACTTCTCATGATTACTATGGACATGGTTCTTCCCACCAAAATTAGAGTTTGCGAAATCAAGGACTAACATTTATTTGTTCTCTATCATGAGGGTCTTCTATCGCCTTTTCACCATTAGACACTTCTGACTAACTTTGTCAAAATCCTCTTCAGTGTTTCATGGCTCATTCTTCATGTTTTCCATGTCTTCATCCTATGTCCACTTTAGCGCATGCTGCGCCTCCATGCCATCCATCCAGTCTTTCCATGCCCTTCTCTTCAAACCATCCATCTTCGCCAATGCCTTTGTTCAAAACTTCCGTTTTGAACAAAGGTGCATTAGCTTAAGATGATGGTTTGAAGAAGGGCATGGCTAAGATGGATGGCATGGAAGCCGGCATGGAAGCTAAGATGGATGACATGAAAGACAACATGGAAAACATGAAGAATGATCTAAAAGAGCATACGTAAGGTTTGACAAAGTTGATACAAGAAATGTTTCCTAATGGTGAAAAGATAGTAGAAGACCCTCATGATGAGAACAAAATAAATGTTAGTCATGATTTCATAAACTCTAATTTTGGTGGGAAGAACCACCATATTCCAAAAAATGGATATGAGGAAGTTTGATGGAAAGGATCCCGTAACATGGATACTACAGATGGAGCAATATTTTTGATCTCCATAACGTGCAAAACACACAAAAGGTACGCATTGCAACTTTAAATTTAGAACAAAATACATTTGTATGGTATCAATGGTTGTGCTCCTGTAAAAAATTGTCACTTGGTCAGTTTTTATGGAGGAAATGATAGCACATTATGAGGATACAAAGAGCAACACCTTCTTTAGCCAATTGATAAATCTCAAACAAAAGGGTTTAGTGGGGCAACACATTGAGGACTTCCAAAAAATTGAATATAAGGGTAACTCGATATTTTAGAGGAACATAGGATTGATCTCTTCATAGGCACTTTAAAGGATAAAATTCAACATGAAGTTCACGTTTTGGAACCAGCATTCATTGGAGAAGGAATTCAAGTTGGCAAGAAAATTTGAATGTAAAATTATGGCGACAAGGAAGCCTACCACTCAATTATATAAAGAAGGAAGTGTTGCTACGCCTAGATTTCCACAACCTACAAGGTTGACACCACAACAATTGGAGGAAAAAAAGAGAAAAAATGGCATTGCTACAGCTTGTGATAGCAAATACACTAAAGGTCATATGTGTGCTCGAGAAGAAATTATTTTACATAGATTGTGAAGAGGAAGAAGAAAATGAACAAGAAGAGGATATACACCAGGAACCAACACTAGAAGAGGAAGAAATGAATCCGACCATATCGTGTAATGCACTCGGGCAGGAATTACCACTCCTCAAACTCTCAAGATAGAAGTACATATCAAGAAGAAAAAAGGTAATAGTGTTGATTGATTCAGGTAGCACCCATAATTTTATTCATTGTAAGGTAGCCAAGGAATTAAATTGTTTCCTATACCCAACACCCGTAATGTCAAGTGATGGTTGCAAATGGAGGAACTATAAATTGCTCTAGAAAATGCCATAATATCAAGCTAACCATGGGGGGGGGGAATATGTATTGACTAGTCCAACGCTTTCCATTCCTATGGGAGGTGCTGATGTTGTACTAGGAGTACAATGGTTACAACCTTTGGGGACGGTAGCTTTTAATTTTCAAGAAAATTTCTTGAATTTTTTTCAAAAGGAAAGGAAGTCAAATTACGGGGTATTGCGGGAAAGCCAGGAAAGATAATAATCTCTAATTTCATGACAAAGCTTCTAAAGAAATAAAAACGAGGCGTAATTGCACAATTATGGTCACTAGATGTTCCAACATCAAAATCATCTATTTCTTCGGATCTCCAACAAGTCTTGGACAATCATTCCAAGGTGTTTGAAACTCCCAAAGGACTCCCACCTATTCGTGATCATGATCATGCTATTCATTTGATTCCAGGAAGTGTTCCTCCAAACATCGTGCCTTATAGATATCCTTACATCCAAAAGAGTGAAATTGAACGTATGATTGCAGAAAATGTTAGAGGCGGGTATAATTCAACCTAGTCAAAGTTCTTTCTCTCGCTCCCCGTAGTATTGGTACACAAGAAGGATGGATCATGGCGAATGTGTCCGGATTATAGGGAGCTCAATAAGCTCACCATTAAAGATAAATTTCCCATTCCCGTGATTGATGAATTATTGGATGAATTACATGGAGCAATTTATTTTACCAAGTTGGATCTTCGTTCGAGATATCATCAAATTAGAATGAAGACTCGAAGATATTCCAAAAAATAGCATTTCGAACTCATGAGGGTCATTATGAATTTTTTGGTCATGCCTTTTGGCCTTACCAATTCACCTTCTACATTTCAAGGGTTGATGAATTCCATTTTCAAACCCTTCCTTAGAAAATTTTTTGCTAGTATTTTTTTGATGATATATTAATCTATAGCAGGTCTTGGAAGGATCATGTTGAACATGTTGAAAGGGTGCTCAAACTATTGCAGGGAGAAACAATTATATGAAAAACCATCCAAATTTTTCTTTGGAGTACAAGAGGTGTAATATCTCGGGTCATATTGTATCTCACGAGGGTGTTAAAGTAGACCCTAACAAAATTAAAGCCATTAAGGAATGGAAAGTTCCCACAACCATAAAGCAAGTTGCGAGGATTTCTCGAGTTAACAGTGGTATTATCGCAAGTTTGTTAAGAATTATGGGAGAATAGCAATACCTCTAAAAAACATTATTGAAGAAAGATGCATTTTCATGGACTCTCGAAGCAACTAAGGCCTTTGAACATCTTAAAGAGGCAATGTGCCTAGCACCGGTCTTAGATACGCCGGACTTCACAAAAAACCTTTATTATGGAATGTGATGCCTCGAGAAATGGAATTGGTGCTATTTTAGTGCAGGGGAAGGAAGACCCATTGCTTTTGAAATTTCGTCCAATCAAAGGAAAGTATTTACAGAAAACCTATTTATGAGAAGGAAATGTTAGCAATACCGCATGCACTAAAGAAATGGAGAACTTACCTAATGGGAAGACACTTCAAGGTAAAAAACTGATCATGATAGTCTTAAAACACTTTTTTGGAACAAAGACTATCTTCGAAGAGCAAAGCAAAAAATGGGTCACAAAGATGTTGGGTTATGACTTTGAAATAATCTACAAAAAAAGGAAAGCTTAATGTTGTTGCAAATGCACTCTCAAGAAAGAATGAAGAGGTGGAAAAATTGCTTTGTGCCATTTCTATTATCCAACTAGATTGGATAACCGAAGCAAGAGATGAATGGAAGAAGGAAAAAGATGTATGGACACTCATTCAAAAGTTGTAGCAAGATCCTAGTACATCCGATACATTTAGTTGGAAAAAATTATTCCTTATGGTACAAAGACCGCTTATATCTTTGTAAGAATTCCCAACTAAAACAAAAGATTCTTCTAGAATTGCACACTTCTCCTTTAGGAGGACACTCGTGATTTTTAAAAAACTTACCACAGGGGTGAAGAAATAATTTTTTTTGGGATGGCCTTAAATCTGATATTCAAAAGTTTGTGGCGGAATGTTTGGTTTTCCAACAGAAATAAAGTTGAGACAATTAAGACCCCGGGACTTCTACAACCTTTATCCATTCCAAGTCAACGTTGGGAGGAGATTTCAATGGATTTTATCACAAGTTTACCTAAGTCCATAGGAAAGAGTGTCATCATGGTGGTAGTTGATATACTTACCAAGTATGCACACTTTTGTGCATTATCTCATCCATTTAAAGAAAGTACAATTGCTACTACATTTATGGACATAATTCAAAAGCTACATGGAAGCCCAAGGGTTATTGTGAGCGACAGAGATCCCATTTTTTAATGGAATTTTTTTGGACGGAGTTATTTTCATGTTTAGGTACTCAATTAGCTCATAGCTCATCTTATCATCCTCAATCTGATGGTCAAACTGAGATAGTAAATAAATGTTTGGAAGGATATCTTCGTTGTTTTGTATCCGATAAACAAACACAATGGGTCAAGTGGTTACCTCTCGCTGAATGGTGGTATAACACTTCCTTCCATACTCGCAACAAAAAATGACCCCATTTATGGCACTTTATGGATATCATCCACCATCCATCACATCATCTTTAAGGGAAAACTCGAAGGTTCAAGCAAAGTGGAAGATCACATCGAGCATCAGCAAGAAGTTCTCCAACTCTTAAAAGGATAACTCGAATTTGGCACAAAATCGAATGAAACAACAAGAAGATCAACATCACAACGAGAGAAGTTTTGATGTAGGAGATTGGGTATTTTTTATAGCTACAACCATACAAACAAATGTCCCTCAAGCAAGCTAACAAGGATAATAAATTATCGCCAAAGTACTATGGTCCTTACAAGGTGGTGCAAAAGATTGGTACTATGGCATACAAATTGGAGCTTCCCGCTTCTTCGCGAGTGCATCCAGTCTTCCATGTTTCATGCTTAAAGAAGGTTATAAGTGAAAATCTTCCAGCTCAAACAATATTTCCCGTAACTTGATGAGGAAGGAAAAATCATATTGGAACTTGAAGAGTTCATGGAAACAAGAACTCGACAAACTACGGAATCGATCAATTTCGTAGTATCTCATCAAGTGGAAGAACTTACCCACCGAAGATTCTACATGGGAGGATGAGAAGTTTATACGTAAGCACCTAGAGCTACTCAAGCGTTGAGGACAACACTTTTTTTTAAGGAGAGGGACATGTTAGGTCCCTATATTACTAGTATAGTCCCTTATTGTTATTAGTGTAACCCCCCCTTATTGTTATTATTGTACCCTTGTAACCCCCCATTTTTGTTATTATTGTGCCCTTAAATTATTATTGTTAGGTCGGTTAGGATTGCATTGTGGCCCACTAGGATTACATTATGGCCACATGGACTCCTATATAAAGAAAGGAGGTTTTGTAAATTGTATCATCCAATAATTTTTTCATTTATGTAATGTATTGGAGGTTTCCCCCTCGAAGTGGCTTATTTATAAGGCGTTGATATCTCTTTTCTTCTATTTTTTGGAGCTGGTTACACAAAGCATGCTGAGAAAATCTTGGAGTCCTTATTGGTGTGACTCTGTTTGGTGTCTACTCTTTTGATTCTTGCTACTCCTTTTTTTGCTACATCATCCTCTTCCTTCAACGTTGTTTGTGCATCGATTGTATACGCTTTCCATTCCATGACTCTTTTTTCTTTGAACACAACATCTTAGTTAATTATTGTCTTGTTATTTGTAAGCTTTTTGACTCGCTCACTATAACCAGTAAATATGTATTTCTCACTTTGATCATCTAATTTTCCTCTTATGACCTTAGGCGCATGTGCATAGGATACACATCCAAAAACTCGAAATGAGATACACTGCATGATAGACGTGACCGTGCTTCTTCTAGTACTGTGTTCATCGCACTCTTTGTAGTATGAGATCTATTTATCACATGAATAACACATGCAACTCGTTCTGCCCAATACTCATTAGACACGTTTCTTTCTTTCAACATGCTCCTTGTCATGTTCATGATTGTTTTGTTCTTTCTCTCTACTACACCATTCTACTACAGTGTGTGTATCTAGTTATAAATTGTCTTTTGATTCCATTTTGTTTGCAGTAGTCATGGAATGCTTTCGAATCATATTCTCCACCACGATATGATCTCAATACATTAACCTTTTGATCACTTTGGTTCTATGCTAAGTCTTTCTCGCTATAGTTTTCAATAAAAGTGAGGAAGTAACAACTTCCACCAATTAAATGTGTCCTCATAGGTCCACACAAGTCCGTATGCACCAACTCAAGTGGTTTATTTTGCTTTGTATGAAACTCCTTTTTTGAAAACATTCACGATGTTGTTTTCCCAAGGTGTAACACTCACAAGTGCAAGCAGTGTTCTTTGATTGGAGGTAATCCTCTAACCATCTCGTTTCTACCGCAACAATATTAAACCGGGAAAAATGCAAGTGTCCAAACCGAAAGTGCCATAACCAAGCAATAATTAGAAGATGCAATTGTAAAAGAACTAACCTCGATCATTGTAGCTCATAATAATAGGAAAGAGTGTGTTCCTCATCATCCGAACCTTTGTTATGGGATGATTTCTTGGAATTTTTTCATAAATAACACATTCTTTCCCTTAAAAGATAACTCTATATCCTTTCAACATCAATTTACCAACACTTATCAAATTGTGTTTGAAAGCAAGAACATAATATACCTCTCAGATTGTCTTTGGCCCCCTGTGCTTGGTAAGAATGCTGACCACTCCTTTTCCATCTCGCGTCCGAAAGTCTTATGAGTCCCCAAGTTTACCTCTCGTCTTCACCAATTGATCCAAATTTGTAACCAAATTCTTGTTGCATGTCATGTGGTTACCGCAACCACTGTCTAATAGCCACACCTTATCGGACGGTTCATGCATGGTGTTGCATGCTAGGGACATGGAGTTAGTTTTCTCTCTACTAACATTACCTCTCCGATTTCCTTAATCAGCTTATCTTTTTCCTACAATCACGAGTATAGTGACCAAATTTATTGCAATAATAACATTTCACATTCAATTTTTTTGAACCTTTGATTATTGTGGAAACTTTTATTGTTGTTGCTTCCACTTTGATGTTCATGCTCTTCTCAACCATCTCTCCGACCACCGTAGCTTCCGTCTCATCATGTTTCTCTCGATCAACCTCTCGCCTCAACATCTTGAAATATAAACTTGAATTTTGAAAGTTGTTTCTAAAGTGGGATCCTTATTTCGTATATCCTTGCCTCATGCGATAGAAGTGATCCCATCAATTCATCAACTATGTGTTTTTCCAAATCCTTGGCTTCTTCTATGGTTGCTACCACAACATCAAATTTCGTAAACTAAGATCTAGGGACCTCGCTCAATCATAGTTTTATTTTTTAATGTCTTCACCATAATTTTTTAACTCGATTTACTACAAGCATGACCCGATTCATGAAAGAATTGATGTCTTATGTCTCCTTCATTTGCAGAATTTCAAAACCTCTCCAAGTATTCTACAATTTAACAATATTGTATTTTTCCATACCATGATAGCTTTTTGCCAAAGTTTCCCATGCTTCCTTTGTTGCAGACATGATGATTATCTTCTGGAACACTGCTCGTTCCACTCCCTGCTGGATAAGAAGCAACGCTTGGGCATTCTTCCTTTTTTCTTTCTTCCATTGTTTCATGTTTGCATTACTCAGGGCTCGTTCTTCTGCGTCATTCCGAGGTTTTGCAAACCCAAACTTGACATGACCCTATTATCACTCCAATAATTTCCTAGGGTTGTTCTGCTTTTTTGGTTTTAAGAAATATTATAGGTAACCACAAACCCACTTTTAAGCTTAGGATCTAGCCTTTTCTAAAGCCGAGAGAGGGCTCTCTCTATATGATTTAACTTTGTTGATTTTAGTGACTAGGATTTGATTTTGGATTTGATTTGTTGGTAGAATCACCGGTTCGTATGGATAGTTGCAAGTATGTTTTCCATTGGGCTAATGGAGTCAATGTATCAAGCAAGAGGGACGTAATCAAGGTCTAAAGGAAATTTTCACAGAGTTAAGATTGTCGGGTCAATTCAAATCTTCGGGATGGATGGTGAAATGGTTTCAATCGAGATGAGAGATAAATTAAGGATTCTTAGATCCGGATAATGAGGGCAAATACAAGGGTCAATTGAAACTAAGGAGCAATGAAGAATTCCGTAATATGGACATCGAAGAAAACATGTAAATGACAAATAGTTCAATATAGAGCGTAATTAAAAATATTATGTAATAACATTCCTGTTATATCATTTAGATTAAGGAAACATATAAGTATATGAAAAACATAAGAAAGAAACAAAGAAAAAGTGAAAAACATCTACTAAGAGCATAAGAGCGAAAATTACTTATATATACATTTGCAGGGAAGTAAAGATATTTAAAAAGTCTTCGACTGCAAAAAAGAAAACTGAATAATGAATACAATATTAACAGTCTAGAAATTTGACGATGAAGTCTAACTTAACCCCGGTAGGTCAACCATAACGAAAAAATTATTACATGCGGTATTGAGAGACCCGATGAAAACGGTGTCTCGGTAGACATTACCAAGAGCCAAGCTTAAGGCTCAATAGTTCGTAATACAATTAAATGAATACATATTTGACTTTGGAAAGCAAACCAATCCTACACTAATTTGCATATGGGTAGGCATGCAAAGGAAGGTTACGGATGGAACACAAGTATAGGGGGTGAGCCCTCACTCAACCCCTTAACCATAAACGAGATAAGAGCAGAGTTACTACGTGACCGAGAGAAACTCTCTTGTCGGACATTAACCTACGGAAGAGAGCGTGTATGCCGAATTCATTGATAGCACAAGAGCTTATAAATAAAACACCATTTTCCTTGAGCTTTACCGGAAACATACCATGAAGGAGATTGTAAGAGGAGAAACTCCAAACAGACTTGGGTTATCGGCTACGACCGGGAAACCAACCTCGTAGACAACAAACTAGAAAGGTGAAGTCACCGAAAACAATACCACTGTTCAGACATTAGCCCAAAAGATTAAAAGGAAAACATGTAAAGTAGAGTCCCCGGACATTACCCGGAGGCGAGAGTCGTAGGAGTGGCCAGAGATAGGTCATGGAGACCTCATGCTCATAAACAAAGAATTTCCACAACTCTGAGGCGAGGCATGCATAGCATCGATATAATCATTCTTTGGAACCTAAAAATCTTAAACCCCTTTCAAGAAGAATTCGAAATTGGTAACAAAGAGGAAATTTAGAACTATGCATAATAAGAGTTAAACGTGTAACTTGAAACCAAATAGATTTCATGGAAGGGGTTAAAGGAAAATAACCTCGGCGTCGAGAGAAATAATTGGTATTGTTCCAATAAGCAACATATTGAGCCAGTGCGGTACTTGTGAGCATCGTCGCAAAATAATAAAGGAAAGTTGCACGGCTCGGAGGTAGTTCCAAGCAGCGGAGCAAATGAAATACCAAACTCGGGAGGGTGGGGTGGGTGGTTACCCTAACCATCGCGAGTCCACAACCACACCGTCGATCTCCCTGGATAAGGTGTGGATGACCCGGATGGAGCCAAGGTAGGTCACGGACAAGTGTTATCATATCAAACGTTTACGCATGCAAGTGATTTCTATTAATAAGCCAGATTAATTAGTGGTACTGGAATTAATGATTTAAGTAAATGATTGTGTGGTAAGATCTCGCCGCCGATTACATATGTAGCAATCAATAATACCTTATTAGACTATAGACGTGTGAGGGAAAACACACAACCGGGTTCGTGGCATAAATATGAGTCAAATAAGATGCATGTCAAACCTTTGTTAAGAATCGGTGATTATATATTCTTTTCATTATACCATAATCATGTATGTAAATGTTTGAATATTTTAATTTGACCTACAACTCGATAAGATGTTATTTCTAAAGGTAAAAGAAGATTATTTTTTTTTAATATGTCTTTTTTTTGAGGTGTATAGTTGTTACAACATGGGTGTCGAAATCGCATAATTCACGATGCTACTACCCGACCCCATGGAAACAAGTCATCTCATATGAGAGAGGCCACATGTTAATACCATTTTAAATGATTAGGTTCTTGGAACTACAAAGTTTGAGGAGCTCGGTGTCGAATAAGTTCTCGAATATGTCTTCAAATTTTCTCTTGAATCTATTAGCTAAGTTACCATCATCGTCAAGCCACAAGGGGTTGGGGGTTAGAGTTTTTACTTAACATATTAGCTTGATTAGTAGCAGTTTGAGCATTAAATTCCCCAAGGAAAAAGGATATTACCTTCATTATTTAGGTTGTAGATGTATTTTTTTCAGGTATTAAGAGGACAATACTTATCTAGCTTGTTTGTCTTATAGGATGTAGAGTTTTTGGTGGGAATCTGTGAAGAAAAATATGTGGTGAAATCTTGATCTATGATGTTTAAATCAGTTTTCTCATTACATATACTAATTTAGCACCCTATAAACAAATTAGAGCACTTGGAATGTGGATATTTCACTCCTAAAACTTTTCTAATAAAATTGCTAGATTTTAAGAAATTAGACCCGAAAATAAGTAGAAAAAACTTCCAAAAAATCCAAAAAATAATACATTATGATTTTTTTAAAAATTATAAATAATTAAGTTCACAATAAATAAAAATACCATTAGATAAGGAATAAATAAAGGTACCATTAGATAAGGTATTAAGTGATTGATTTATGTTATTGGGAATAGGTAATTACAATATTTTAATGAAATTTATTGGAGAAATAAAAAATTAATTATAATATTATTTAAAAAAAATCCACTTTCAAATAAAATTAATGTCTTTGTAGTAATCTTGAGTTGGACCAATATTTATCTATTGAAATTTTTTCATATCAATATATTTTTATTTATTTTCGCAATCATATATGTGCACATATGAAAATGTAAAAAGAAATTGATCATATACGTGGGCATATGCAAAAGTAAAAATTATTGAAATAATTTGAAAATATAATTTTTTTCAGGTTTAAATGGTCACCATTTAATATGATATTTAAATTAAAATATAATAAATTATTTTGTAAATTATGTTCATATTATCTTTTTATCCTATAGGGGGATATATTTTGAAGTAAAAGGTATTTAATTAAATTTAAAAATATATTTTACTTTTATTTAAGTAATCATAATTTATTTTAATATTTCATTTTAAATATAATAATTTATATTGTAAATTGTGTTTTTTAATTATTTACATTAAAAATGTTTTTCATTTATTACTAAATTTTTATATAGATAATAATTGTTGAGTTTTTTTAAATTATAGTCAAAACGATATTTTTTTTTTTGTTTATTTTAGAGATTTTTAAAAATTTGAGTTTAAGATGTTAAATTTGTATTATTCAAGTGTTTAAAGATTTTTAGGGTGTTGAATCTATTTATGAATTCAAAAATATATTCTAAACAACACAAATTTATAATCTAGGTTGAAAATGTATTGTAGGTTTTACTGAAAATGTCATTTCATCAATGATTTCCACTACACCATAATTGTTTATTATAATATTAATAACTAATTTGACTTTTAATAAATTATTGATGTGAGAAATGTAAGGTAATAAATGTAATATAAAGCTTGAGTGGGCCTAATGGATAAGAGCATGTTTCTTGTTTCCTCCTTAGAGGTCACATGTTCAAAACAACAGGGGGCTAGAGTATGTATGCCTTCGTAAACATAACAGTCAAATCCCTGCCCGGACATGGGGCTCACCTACACCAATTTGCCCCATGTCCCACAAACAAGGGGGTCTCCTACACCAATTTGGTTATCATTTAAATCACAGTCAAATCCGTGCGCAGACATGGGGCTCACCTACACCAATTTTCCCCATGTCCCACAAACCAGAGGGGGTCTCCTACACCAATTTGGTTATCATTCAAATCACGTTCAAATCCCTACGCAGACATGGGGCTCACCTACACCAATTTTCCCCATGTCCCACAAACAAGGGGGTCTCCTACACCAATTTAGTTATTATTCAAATCACAGTCAAATCGCTGCGTGGACATGGGGCTCACCTACACCAATTTTCCCCATGTCCCACAAACAAACAACGGGGTCTCTTACACCAATTTTGTTATCATTCAAATCCATGCACGGAGGTGGACCCCTTGTCCCACAAACAAGGGGTTCTCATATACCAATTTGATGTCTCACTTGGTCGTGACGGGCGTCTACACCAAATTTGGTTAGCAGTCAAATTGTTGTGGGGTATCATATACCAATTTGATGTGTCTCTTGGCAGATAAATCGCTGGGGGGTCTCATACATTAATTTGGTTAGAAACCAAATCCTTGGGTGGAATATAAAAAAAAAACCTCTTTTTTGGTAAATAAATAAAAATATAAATAAATTGGAGGTATGGTAAATAAATAAAACTTATTTTTATACTTACTCCAGAGTTATGGTAAATAAATAAAAATATAAATAAATTAAAGGTATGGTAAATAAATAAAACCTCTTTTTATATTTAGTCCATAAACCTTTTTATATTTAGGAAAATGCAAAAATGAGGTTTTAGCATAGTAGGAAAGGATAGATTAAATACAGAATAATTATTATTAATACACCATGGGCTAAATACTATAGGCCAAATACCATAGTTGAGTGGCTCTGAACCCAATACCTAATATTAATATAAAATATTAATACTATTACCTGTATTAATTATATATTCATATTATATTACAATATTAATATTAATAAATTTTGATTGGGGAGGGTTTGTATTTAGATACACTACATGCATTGACTATCTCAAGTAAACACGTAAACATAAATGTAAATGTAAAAGTAATGTTTAACATTTAATATTCAAATTTTTTCCTAATTAATATAATGCCAGCCCTAATGAAAAATCACTTCTCTCCCCAATATATAAATTTAACACAAATAAAGTGTCGAATTGTATTTGTGAGGAAGCATCTCTGTGGATGGTGCGATGAGTGGCGTTGTGCCTAATGGAGAAAAGAGAAAGGTTGAGTAAAATTCAATTGCTATAGCCTAATGGAGGAAGAGGAAGGTGGAATTGCATAAATTTGATCAGGTGGAGAAAGGAGGAGGTGGAGCTGGCAAATGGAAAGTTTGCGGTACAGCTTCTGATAAGCAGGTATGAAAAGTTTCACTATAGGCACTGTAAATTTTTAGGAGGTTCCATAGGCTGACTGTGTATATTGGAAAAAATTTCATTGTCTGATGTATGAGAATTTTAGGTTTGATTTTATTTTCTCCTACATTTTAATTAATGGAGAAAGGAGAATTTTAGGTTTCATTTCATTTTCTCCTGCATTTTAAAATTTTCCTACTTTTTGCTTTTACATTTTTATTTACTTCTATTCCATGGATGCGATCGTGTGTAATGGATTACTCTTACTACCAAATTAGAATGATTTAATTTCTACCTTCGACTAAACACCAAGAAATTAGAATGATTTAATTTCTGCCTTGCCTCAAAATAATATTGACGAAAATGATTTCATGATTTCACATTCCTAACTCGGATAGATTTTTAGGTTTGATTTGGTTTGCTCCTGCATTTTAATTTTTTCCTACTTTTTTCTTTTACCTTTTCATCTACTTCGACTCCATGAATGCGATCATGTGTAACAAATCGCCCTTACCACCAAATTAGAATGATTTAATTTCTACCTTGAGCAAAACACCACCGAATTAGAATGATTTAATTTATTCCTTACCTCAAACTTTGTTTTCTAAATGTGTAAAAACCATCGAAGATCCATCTTAACTGTGGATCTATCAAGCCCTTAGAGACATCAAAACTTTCAAAGTGCAAACCTTTCCTCAAGTTTTGCACTCAAAAAAGAGGTTTGCACCTCTGGAGATTTGATCCCTCTAGATAGATTGGGGGTTAAGATGGATCCTCCACCATGGCAGGTCCTCCACCATTGTAATAGATGCAGTTTTTCATCGCTTCTTTGAGAGATCGATTTTCCATTTTATATCTTTCGATTTCTCCCCTCACTGTACCGTTATCGCGATGCTCTTGCTGAACCTATCAGTCTAAAATTTAGCAGATGAGAGAAATGAAACAGAACAAAAAAGAAAGATTTAAAGAGTTCGTTGAATTTCCATGACTTTGTGCAGGAGTGTTTTACGGTGAATTTCCAGGACTTTGTGCAGTGTGTTTTAACCCTAATGACCATAAAAATAATTTATACCTTCACCTTTGCGCGAAAGTTTTGATTAAAACCTTATTTTGTCCTCAGATACAGATTTTGTCTGGAGTTGTTTGTATTCAATTTTGTTGGGATGGGGTTTTCCTTAAAAACACCGAAAACAACGAGCCCAAATGAACTTCTCATCAGGAAAACTGTGTGCTTGAACCCAACTAAAGCCACGATGGATTTCATACTTCTTCTCCATTCTGTGTCTGGTCGGAGTCATGCTGTGTTTACCTTTCTTTCAGTTTTATTTTGCCCACTTGATCATCCCCGGATCGCTTCGCTTCCGCATTATCTCTGCCAGACCTACTCTCATACTCGTCATCGACGTTCATTCCCGATTGTGTGTGTGGACTACTGTGACTTAATTCCGTTTGCCTTTTTCCAAGTGTGTGGGCTACTGTGTCCTTCAATGAAAGGTTTCCAATTGCTTCTTACTGTCCATTAGTAACAGAGAGAAAGAGGGAGAAGGATGCTCTCCATTCTCTCTCACCCGTCTCAGTCCTCAAACCAAAGACTGAGTTCAGTGTGTTAAAAAGCGAAGCAAAAGACAAGCAGGGCCTAACTGGTCTTTTGTTTGCAGAAGAACAGGTTGATTCTGTAACAAAGGGAATACAAAAACATAATTACTGTAGCTTGGCAGTGCAAGTCAAAAAACTATGGCTTAATCTCATGCACAGGCATACCCTAGCCTATACCAACTTTTCTCCACTGCTTACTGCCAACCTTTGCTAGGACAGCCTCAGCCTCAGAGGTATTTATAAGTGTGAGCAGCTTTTTAACACACTGAACTCAGTCTTTGGTTTGAGGACCGAGACAGGTGAGAGAGAATGGAGAGCATCCTTCTCCCTCTTTATCTCTGTTACTAATGGACAGTAAGAAGCAATTGGAAGGCTTTCATTGAAGGACACAATAGCCCATACACTTGGAAAAAGGAAAACGGAATTAAGGCACAGTAGTCCACACACACAATCGGGAATGAACATCGATGACGAGTATGAGAGTAGGTCTGGCAGAGATAATGCGGAAGCGAAGCGATCCGTGGATGATCAAGTGGGCAGTCAACCTGAAAGAAAGAAACACAGGCACACTCCTGAACAGATACAGGAAATGGAGAAGTAAGTTATGAAACCATTCTTGTTTTAGTTGGGTTTTTGTCAAGCACGGTAGTTTTCCGGATGAAGTTCATTTGGGTTCGTTGTTTTCAGGTTTTTAAGGGAAAACCCCCATCCCAACAAAATGCAGCAACAACAACTCAGTACAAAATTGCGTCTTGAGGACAGGCAAATAAGGTTTTGGATCCAAAACTTTCGCGCAAATGTGAAGGTATGCAGTTATATTTTTATGGTCATTAGGGTTAAAACACACTGCACAAAGTCATGGAAATTCACCGTAAAACACTCCTGCACAAAGTCATGGAAATTCAGCGAACTCTTTAAATCTTTCTTTTTCTTTCTGTTTCATTTCTCTCATCTGCTAACTTTTGGACTGATAGGTTCAAAAAGAGCGTCGCTATAATGGTACAGTGAGGGGAGAAATCGAAAGATATAAAATGGAAAATTGATCTCTCAAAGAAGCGATGAAGAACTGCAACTATTACAATGGTGGAGGACCTGCCATGCTCATGGAGATGCATTTTGAGGTGCAACAGCTTCAGTTGGAGAACACAATATTAAAAAATGAGGTTTGGTTCCACTGCCCCTCAAACTTAATTTAGCTTTGAAATATTAATATTCAAGGGCATTCTCGAAATGCAACCGGTGCATTTCTAGTTTGATTAAAGTAAAGCTTTTTATTAAGCCTTGAATTTTCTTATGGTCACTCGGCTATATGTTTATGTCCGTTGGTGTGTTGGTAATTATTTTAGTGTCTGTAATTCTATGTCTTTTGTTGGCATTTTCAAAATTCCAAAACAATAAAAATTGCCTTCCTTAACACAGAGAAACTATTTAAAAATTTCACTCACAGACAGAGTTCTCACATAAAAAAAATTTATATTCATAAAAAAATGTTGTTACAGATTCTTCTAACTTTCCACTGCTGGGAGATTTACAAAATATGGCACTGCTTCACACACAGTGACCAAAACACTCTTCTCTGTCTCACACAGAGAAATACTCTATTTCTGCTGTTCTGTGTAATTTAAAAATTACAACTCTGTCTTTTACAAAATGCACTCTGTTGTGCATAAAAACTCTGCTCTATGTAAATTAACGCACTGTTGTGCACACACTTCTCTGTCTAACTTTTAAAATGCGCTGCTGTGCATATATAAAAACATTGCATGACAAAAAATGACTCTATATCTACATATTACAAAACAGAAATATCTCTGTGTCATAAAGATGACCCAACCACTAAATTTCACCGCTTCAGAAATCTTTAATGGCATCATAAATTTTCTGTCAGCACCGCTTGAAACACATTGATCACCAATTGACTTTCTGGCACTTTGATTTTTCATCCCGCACTGCTGTGCACAATCCTGTGTAATAAAACCAGTTCTGTTTTCTTCCCTTTTTTTACTTCTGCACTGTTGTGCCTTTTATAACAATTTACTTTGTATTAAAAATAATACAATAGCCCTTTCCTTACGGGTCTATTTAATATATGATTCTCATATATTAAAAACAAAACAATTAAAACCATTTAAAACCAACTATGTTTTATAACAAATGTCGTGATAAACATTTTAACCAGCGATTATTATAAAACATATAACATATGGTATGTGGGCCGTATTATATGTGGGCCCCTTTTTTGTTCACGTAAGCAAGTCCGAGGGGGCAAGTTCTTCCGCCCACAAATCTTTATCAACCCTCGCGGACAGTCTTGTGACTGCATGGTGTGGGCCCATCGGAATTACCTTGCCGTCGTATGGTGTCGTTTTGCCGTTGAAATTATATTTCAACACTCCCCCTTAATTTCAACTGCTGGGTTTTCCTGCATACCCATGCATCTTCTGAAATGTTCAAAGCTTTTCTGCTGTAGTGGCTTTGTGAGGATATCTGCAAATTGATCCTCTGTTCTGCAATGCTGCAAAACAATCTCGCCATTGCTTACCAATTCCCGTATGAAATGAAACTTGGTGTCAATGTGCTTTGTCCTTTTATGAAAAACAGAATGTTTAGACAATGCAATAGTTGAGCTATTGTCACAAAATATCACTGTCCCTTTTACCTGTTCTTGACATAAGCTTCTCAACATTTTCCGCATCCAAACTGCTTGACACGCTGCTGCTGTAGCTGCCACATATTCTGCTTCTGCTGTAGACAACGCTACAACGGGTTGTTTCTTAGAAGCCCATGAAATGGCTCCTGAACCCATGTGAAAAACATAACCGGAAGTGCTCTTCCGATCATCTACACTTCCAGCCCAATCACTATCAGTGTATCCAACTAAATCTGAACATTCTGAAGTAGTATAAAAAATACCAAACCTTTTAGTACCTTTAACATACCTCAAAATCCTTTTTGCTGCTTGCCAATGTGCATCCTTTGGCTTTTCCATGAATCTGGAAATCAAACTAACAACATGCATTATGTCCGGCCTAGTTGCAGTCAAATACATAAGGCTACCAACTATGCTCTTGTACAAACTAGGATCAAAATCCTTGCTGCTGTCCTCTCTACTGAGTTTTAATCCCATCACTATGGGAGTGATTGTTGCTTTGCTTTCCTGCATGTTAAATATTTCAAGCACCTCATTAACATACTTTGCCTGTGAGATAAAAATCCCATTTTTATCTTGTTCTACTTCTATTCCCAAGAAGTATCTCAACAAACCCATATCAGTCATTTCAAATTCTTCCTTCATGATTGTTTTAAAATGTTCAATAAGGCAATCATCATTACCTGTAAAAATAACATCATCAACATACAAGACTACAATCAAAATTCGACCGTCTTGTTCTTTGATGTAGAGGGTGGGTTCTCCCTCACACTTCTCAAATCCATTTTTCAGTAGATATGAGTCTATCCTACTGTACCACGCTCTTGGCGCTTGCTTCAGCCCATAAAGAGCTTTCTTCAACTTGCACACTTTGTGCTCTTGGCCTTTCTTCTCATAGCCGAGAGGTTGTTCAATGTAAACCTCTTCCATTAACATCCATTTAAGAATCTTTGACTTCACATCCATTGGTAAATCCCTTGTTTTATTACTGCTTTATAGACTGACCACTTGTCTATGATTTCCATTACAGCAGCAGTGTGAAAATTCTCATAATGTACCAATACTTTTGCTTATAATACATACAACAACAAGCACGTAACCTTGTCTCTCGTATCTTGCAGCAGCATACTCTAGGAATTACTTGTGAACCCATTTGTTTTCTAGTGACATACCCTTTTGGGAGTTCAACCAAATCCCAAGTTTTGTTCCTCTCTATGGCATTTATTTCCTCATCCATAGCTTCTATCCATTTCTCATCCTTGATAGCTTCTTTGAAATGAACAGGATCATCAACATGACAATATAAAGCAAACAAAGAATTGATACCTTCATTAGCTATATCTTGTTCATAAATATCTTTCAAACTTCAGAATTTCTTACCTCTTTCAGTAGGTGTACAAGTACTTGAAGAAGCACTTGAATTTCCTCCTTGTGGTGTGCTTGGAGAAGCACTATCATTTCTCCTCAAGGGTGTGCTCTGCGGTGTTGGTGTTGCTGTTTGGGGATGTATTTCAGCCAACTCATCATCATTCTCATCATGAGATAAACAGTGTTTAACATTCACTGTTTTCTCTATGCTTCCATCCCAAGCTTCCTCTTCAATGAACTGTACGTCCCTGCTCACAAGAAACTTCTTGCTGGATGGGTAATATAACCTATAAGCCTTGGATTCCTCACTGTATCCGATGAAAATACATTTCTCCCCCTTGCTGTCCAACTTCTTCCTTAGCTGATTCGGAATGTGTGCATAAGCCACACATCCGAAAACCTTCATATGTGTGACACTTTGCCTTGTGCCACTCCATGCCTCTTCCGGCACTTTGTTCATAACAGCTTTTGTAGGACACCTGTTTAGAATATATGCTACACAATGTACAGCTTCTGCCCAATAATCATTAGGAAAATGCTTTGCCTTAAGCATACTCCTCGCCATTTCCATTATGGTTCGGTTTTTCCTTTCGGCCACTCCATTTTGCTGTGGAGTATATCTAGTTGTAAATTGTTTATGAATATCATTTTCTCTACAAAAACGTAGAAAATCTTTAGATATATACTCACCTCCTCTATCAGTCCTTAAGACCTTGATATGCAGCCCACTCTGATTCTCAACAAGTGCTTCGAAATTGCGGAATTTTTCAAACACTTCACTTTTATTTTTCAAAAAGTAAACCCAAGTTTTTCTTGTAAAATCATCTATAAATGTTAAGACATAGTGGCTTCTAGCAAGTGATGGAGTTTGCATTGGTCCACATACATCTGAGTGGACAATCTCTAAGGGTGTCTTTACCCTTATGATTTTCCCGGAAGGAAAAATTTCTCTGTGTTGTTTCCCAAGAATACAACCTTCACAAAGGCTGTCTGGTTTCTCTATCAATGGTAAACCACTTACCATCCCTTTTCTGTTCAACAAATTAAGACCTCCAAAGTTGAGATGTCCGAATCTCAAGTGCCATAACCAATTATCATCTTTTGGTTCGCTTTGGTAAGTCTCCTGTGCAACTGCTGCTTTCTCTTCACCATTTTTCAAGTCTGCTCTCATTCTGAGAGGGAACATCTTGTTCCTTGTCATCTTCACTTCAGCAATACACTGATTTCTGGGTGGTTTATCCATGATGGTACAAACATCATTATCAAATAAAACATTATACCCCTTATGGACAAGCTGTCCAACACTTAAGAGGTTACACTTCATTCCTGGAACATAATAAAAATCTGCTATGGTTTTTCTTGCACCTAATCTTGTTAAAACATTTACATCTCCTTTTCCCATAACAGAAACTTTGCTATCAGTTCCTAGTGTGACTTGTGACTGCACACTTTCATCTAACACAGAAAACATTGCTAAGTTTCCTGTCATATGGTTACTACAACCGGAGTCTAGAAACCATAAGTCTTCACTCTTTTCTTCAGCCATATTACAAGCTAAAAACAAATTACTTTGACTGATATTTTCTTTTGTGAAATTTGCACTAGTTTCACTTCTCATATCATTCCGCTTCTTCTTTCTACATTCATTAGCATAATGACCATATTTCTTACAATTATAACATCGGACATTGGACTTGTCATACCTTTGTCCTTGTGCATTCTGCTGACCATTCTGCTGGCTGCTGCCTTGGCCTTGATGCTGATTTGGATTGCTGCCCCTTCCTTGAGCATTTGCTGGACTGTTCCTTCCACCTCTGTTTTGGCTTCTGCCTTTTCCTCTTCCTCTGCCTTGCCCTCTTCCTCTTCCGAAAGACATCTGGGCCTTAAAGGCTTGCTCAAGAGATGAGTTTTCACTCCTACTCAATCTCTGTTCATGGGTAATCAGTGATGCATGTAATTCATCCACCGAAAACTTTGTGAGATCCCTTGTCTCTTCTATGGTGGTGACAATCACATCGAATCTTGAGGGTAAGCTTCTCAAGAGTTTCTCCACAATCCTCTTGTCCTCAAGAGTCTCTCCATGAGATCTGATTTGTGTGACCATTCCAATCACATGAGTGAAGAATGAGTCAATATTATCTGACTCCTTCATGCAGAGAGTCTCAAAGTCTCTCCTCAGCAACTGAAGTTTTGCTGTATTCACTCTCTCCATACCCTGATAAGCTGTCTTGAGAGTTTCCCATGCTTCACTGGATTTCTTGGCTGCTGCTATCCTTGGAAACACACTCTCATGCACTGCTTGATACAAGAAGAAAAGAGTCTTGGCATCTTTCTTCTTATTGTTCTTCAGTGACTCCCTTTCTGCCTGAGTTAAAATAAAAAACTCTACTTCATTTGCTGGCTCTTCAAAGCCATCCTCAACTAATTCCCATAACTCTTGTGAGGTAAATAAAGCCCTCATAGTTATTGACCAGTAATCATAATTCTTTCCATTGAATTGTGGGAGATGGATATTTCCCAAACTCATACCTGTGGTGGCTCTAGCCATTATGCACTTTTAACTATGATAAAAACACTTGACTGTGTTTTTAAAACTAACTGACTGTTCTGCAACAGTAACACAAAACTGTATAGAGAAATACCTTGAATTCCTTTTGGCTGAGTCTTCAAACTGCTGGATAAGCTGCTGCAACTAAGAACTCCTTTTCCTTCAGCTTATTTGACCTTCAAATAGCCTGGATTGGCTCTGATACCATGTTGGCATTTTCAAAATTCCAAAACAATAAAAACTGCCTTCCTTAACACAGAGAAACTATTTAAAAATTTCACTCACAAACAGAGTTCTCACATAAAAAAAATTTCTATTCATAAAAAAATGATGTTACAGATTCTTCTAACTTTCCACTGCTGGGAGATTTACAAAATAGGGCACTTCTTCACACACAGTGACCAAAACACTCTTCTCTGTCTCACACAGAGAAATACTCTGTTTCTGCTGTTCTGTGTAATTTAAAAATTGCAACTCTTTCTTTTACAAAATGCACTCTACTGTGCATAAAAAATCTGCTCTATGTAAATTAACGCACTGTTGTGCACACACTTCTCTGTCTAACTTTTAAAATGCGCTGCTGTGCATATATAAAAACATTTCATGAAAAAAAATGACTCTATCTCTACATATTACAAAACAGAAATATCTCTGTGTCATAAAGATGACCCAACCACTAAATTTCACCCCTTCAGAAATCTTTAATGGCATCATAAATTTTCTGTCAGCACCGCTTGGAACGCATTGATCACCAATTGACTTTCTCACACTTTGATTTTTCATCCCGCATTGCTGTGCACAATCCTGTGTAATAAAACCAGTTCTGTTGTCTTCCTTTTTTTTTACTTCTGCACTGCTGTGCCTTTTATAAAAATTTGCTGTGTATTAAAAAAAACATTCACTGTGTATTGAAATACAACAGCACTCTCATATTCACTTTACGGGCCTTTTAATATATATGATGTGCATATATTAAAATAAAACAAATAACAATTCAGGCCTTGTCAATATATATATATATATATATATACATATATATATGACATGTTTTAATTAAAACATAACACAAACAACAAAAAATTAAAACGATTTTTGTTTTAAAACCAAATGCCATTGTGTTGACCCCAGCTGATGATGTCAGATGTTCCGTGGGGGTTCACAACTCCACCCACAAGACTTCATTGACCCTCACGAAATTACTTTGTCAATGGTCCACACATAAATCAATATGTGATGCCGTAGAAGAGGGGTAAGAAGTGCCATCACACAGCGTGACAGATTCCGAAATGTCTAGCACGAAGACAATTGTTATTGACAATACAATTGTTATTTGGAAATTTGTAGCACGAAGACAATTGTTATTTCCGTGTATGTGACAACTTCGTGATCATGGAATCAATCAATAGAACCAATATACACTTCATATCATAGATATATGAATGGTAGTATTAACAAATGTGGATAACACCATTTGAAGTGTAAATATTGGTAGAGCTTGCTAATACAATGTATATGATTATTGCGAGTGTAGAAATAAGCGGATGTAGAAATAATCTGCTGTTTGTACGGAACAACAAAGTAAATAAACTAAATACTAAACAACGAAAACAATGCAGATTAGACAGAAAGAAACGAGATTTTGCTAAAAGACGAGAAAAGCTTCGTTGTTCATGTTTATAGATTGAAAGTCTAGATTATTGAGATGGTATTCATGAGAAAATTTTAGAAATTTGAAATAGTAATCTAGTTATTAGAGGTTTATTGAGTTAGAGGCTTATTGTACATCTCAATGTAAAGGTTATGGGTAAGCATGTCAGTTCTCAATTTGGAGTTGATCCATGTTGTTTTAAAATAAAAATAAAAATAAAATTAATTAAAAAATAAATGTCTGTTTAAAAAAAATGATATGTATATTTAATTAGTTTTCTGTATGACCTAATATAATTTCAACTAAAGTAATTAGAAGTAAAAAAAACATGTGAGTAAAATGTTTAAACTATGTATTTTTCAAAATATTTTAACATGTTCTTTAAATAAACTATATAACAAAATATGTTAAATGAAAATATTTTAATGTTGTGTATAGTAAAATATCCAATGTGCGCTTTTAAATAAAATACATTAATATAAATTAATATTAAGACATACTTAAAAATATATTAATAACAAAAAAAATCATTTTAATGTGCAGTGATAAAATTACTCAATGCAGATGTTATGTAAAATATTTTATATATTTTTTTAACACACACACGCATATATATAAAGCTATTGAAAAAAAAAAAGTTCTTATGATTAAAAGATTTGAAGTGGTCTCATTATTTTATAGTTTAATCCTTTTTTAGGTATCTCTTTTTTTTGTTGAAATCCAACAAATATTTTTTGGACTTAAAGTTTAATTTATGTAATCTCTATAGCATTCAAAATACAATTTAAACCATGAAAAATTACCCATTATCTTTTGCACTCTAAAATATGTTTGGAGTGTGAAGAAATTTGATCCTTTTGGTCTCATGTTAGATCTATGCTTAAGATGGATCTATATTGGTATAAATAAAATTTCTGGAGAATCTATATAAACATTAATTTATAATAGAGATAAAACAATTATTTTATTACACCTTTCATCTTTTTTTAAATAAAAAAATTAACAAAATAATAATAATAATAATAATAATAATAATAATAATTATTAACTATAGAGATTTAATGGCTTCAAAGTCATGTGAATGTTAAATTCCCCATGGGTTACACCAACCAAAAAAACTATGGAGATTCACTCCTTTGCCAATATGATTTGTTAGAATATTATAGGGCAGACCATGGTTTATCAATACCACATACTCAAAAAGCTACACAAATTTAATTTTGATTTTAATTTTACGATATTTTTTAATTAAATAAAAAAAAGCGCATAAGTATATGTCACATAAATTTTCACCCTCTATCTTGACTACCACCATTTAATGAATATTCCTTAGAGATTAAATCCCTACAATTCATTTATTAATGTGTCGAAAATCTAACCATGGGATTCAATCTCATCATTTAATATACTAAAACAAAATAATGAATCCTTCTACAATTTACAGAAAAAAACACGATCACACAATCACATAACAAGTAAGAGAAAGTAACAATCAATCACATAACACAAGATGCATATGGGGAAAGCAGTTACTCAAAACTCTGCTATCTGTATATTGCATAAACTCAAGATCATGAAACACTAAAATGTTATTCCTCCACACAGAAGCCTCTACACTCTATTAACTGACTCACTCTGATCCTGCTCGAATCTGGCATACAATCTGTTGGGTCTCAATCTAGTCTCCTAAACTGAATTCATTTAATTGTCAACCAGGATTTGTAAACTGTTGAAGTGAAATGTACCATATGTACCTAGGTGCTTGTTTCCTAATGCGTTGTGTTTAGTGTTTTGTGATGTTTTGGTCTTTTATGTTGATTTATGATGTTTTTGGTCTTTTGAAGTTTTATGTTTACAATGAAAATGCCTAGAAAACTAATGAAAAGAAATTGGTGGTCAAAAACACAGTTGAGCCTAATGTATGGAATGGAAAATGTAATCAAAAACACTGAAGCAATATCTAACTATGACTGAATAGAAACAAGAGCTTAATGATGACTTCTTAAACAAATGACACAAACTAGACTTTGAAAAATGATCACTAAATATGCAAGTTTTCTAACTAGATAGTTAGACACTAATCATGATGCAACATTCTATTCTAAACTCATCTATTCCATGACTAATTCCTAGTTCTATTCTGCAATTTCAATTGAATGTCACAGAGCCTATACTCAAAGAGTTATTGGTTTCTTTTCAAAGTAGTTCTATTGAGGAAGAGCTCTGTTTATGGTGAGGAATTTGCAGAGATATTTAAGACCTTGTAATGATGTTATCTTCTGTTCCTAAAGTTATGGTTCACTAGTGGTTTTCAGAACAAAAATATATTTGTAAATAATGAAGGCTGTCTTATGAATCCTATCAACTAAAGTGATCTACTGTGCAAAGGGTGACAATGTGACTATGAGATGTAAGTGCAATGAATTGATTTAAACATGACCTTAAGATGCTTCTAAACTAGAACAATATGAAACCATAAGCCATCATCAAACTTTGAAATGAAGTAACTGTTCATGAATTAAATGCAAATGAGACTCCGGAGTTGTTCTGACTAACATGCATTGACCTATGAAGTTACACAATCTGTTTGTTCATCATTTAGTGATATCTTGGAAGAATTCCTTCTTGTGGAAGAGGTAGAACAATTCTGACTGTGGACTTGTATGCAATTGAAAACAAATGAACTAAAAACAAATGAAAAACTAAGCTATCACATCACGGTCATATCTTGAACTTCTTAAGGATGTCTTGGAAGAATTTCTTCTTGTGGAAGAGTGATTAGAACAAGTGCAACTGTGATAGTGAAGACTAAAAACTACAACTAATTCCTACAATACTATAGCTATTCATCATTCATTGTTATGATCTATTGGAAGAATGTCTTCTTGTGAAAGAACTGGAATGAATATAACTACAGTATCTAGTTAAAAACAAATACAAATTCAACTCCTATCCTACAGTACCATAGTCATTAAACATTCATCATTTTAGTCTATTGGAAGAGTGTCTTCTTGTGGAAGAACTGGAACGAATATGACTACAGTAGCTAGTTAAAACAAATACAAATTTAACTCCTATCCTACAATACCATAGTCATTTAAACATTCATCATTTTAGTCTGTTGGAAGAGTGTCTTCTTGTGGAAGAACTGGAACGAATATGACTACAGTAGCTAGTTAAAACAAATACAAATTTAACTCCTATCCTACAATACCATATTCATTTAAACATTCATCATTTTAGTCTGTTGGAAGAGTGTCTTCTTATGGAAGAACTAGAATGAGTACGACTACAGTATATAAAACAAAACAACTACTAATTCAATATGCAAAACGTAAAGACAGCTAGGAAAAACTTATCTAGTTTACGCAAAAGAAATCCGTTCAAGGGGCAGGGGCCCTCTACCACTTGACGGCATTCAACTTCACAATTAAATCACGCCTTCAAGATAATTTTGTCTGCTCCATTAACAATGCAATAGTTTGAACATAATGCTCTGTGTCTTCAAAGACGTAACACAGAGTTTTCACAAAATCTAGCAGCAAATCTAATACAAAATCTCTAACTAAGCTCTCGGCCTACTCAAGAGTTTATAAAGTAAATGGAAGTAACAATAATTACAATAATTTAGGAATGATGTCT